>BMAV01010693.1:163313-197634 GCA_019973955.1 Trichonephila inaurata madagascariensis | reverse complement strand
TCCGGAATGTCTGAGACAAACAATCATCTCCTATTTATGCTGAAATATTAAAATCTCGCTTGAGAAACCAGCATACCCTTTTAACCCTTAAAAACCCCTATTCAAACAAAAAAAAACAACTTAACTTTAAAAAAAAAGCGAATGCCCACAAATGATTACCAACCACCCTCAAAAAGTCACGCTTTTACAAATAGAGATTTAAAGACCTTTTACTGTGAGATATAATAACACAAAGTAGTTTAATAAGAAAGTATAAATAATTTCTACAAAATTTATTTGTAATTGAGTTTTGGGAATTTTGTTTGTTTCCCAGGGCGTTAAAGGGCTTTTTTCCCCATATTTCCAAGAGCGTGAGTTAATGGGGAGCACTTTTTCAAACAGAAAAATACCTCAATGTTTAAAAAAATTTGTACATTGTAACTCATACTTTTTTTTAAAAGATAGTTTTTTTTAAAATTTCAAAATATTTCATAAATAATTATTTTTTTTTTAACTTTGGGGGGATAGCTATTTAGCATTGGTATAGGAAAAAAAGGGAAAATTTTTTAAAAAAGAAAAAATGTGTCAACTAGGAAAAAAAATGAGTAGTGTGAAAAAAATAAATGATTCTCTTCAGGATAGTGTTGAACCCAAATTAATATTAATTTTGAGTATTTTTATATAGAAACAATATTCGAATTTGACCCTATTCTTTAACATTAGCCAAAAACTGCATTAATAGAAGAGACGATATATTACTGAAAGAAAGATCATCATAGATCTTTGAAAAGGTTGAAATCTTTTTTAAAACAATTGCTAAAGGGGGACATTTTTGATTCAAAAAATTTTTCATAATCTACAAACAACTGAAATTGTAACGTCAAAACCAAGATCCGTCTGAAATCACCCCCTTTTGGGGGGGAGCACCCCTACAATAAAGGGGGGCCCCCCACAGGGGGCCCAACTGTGTAACTACAATACAATAACAAAGGCCCGATCTAAAAGGGCCACAAATAATTTTGGGTAAGAGCCCCCGGGCTAGCTATGCCAGTGACCACGAGTACCGTTTTTTAATACTCTGTAAAAAAAAACCAAGACTATAAACTTCCCAAAAACCAAAAGTTTGTGAGTATTTCCAAAACTGTGATTTTAAATACAACAAGATAAAAATTTAAAACGGATGGCGTTTTCACCCCAAAGGGCCCTTCGTCTTAAGGTGGACAGATCTAATTTTGTGAAATACCTAAATGGCACGTAATTTGTGAAAAAAAGTAAATATTCGTTTAAAACAATTTTTGTATTTTCGGGATCAAGAAGGACAAAAAATGTGTCTACAAAAATTTTTTTTATAGATCTTAAAATAATCTTTTTTTCCCTCTATCAAACTAGAGGCATAATGGTTTGGGGGGGTATAGGAAGCCTTTTGGTTGTTGTTGGTTCAAAAAACCAAATTTGGAATTTTTCCATTAAAAGGAAAAAGGATTACTTGAATATATCGAAGTAAAATATCAGGGCAAGTGCCGAGAAACTTGCGGTGAGTAATGAGTTTTACTTTCTGCAGGACAACGATACCAAACAAATGATTTATATTGTGAGGTCATGGCTGCTCTACCACTTTCCAAAGCAATTCCATAAGCCATCCCATTCCCCAGACCTAAACCCAGTAGAACATTTGTGGTGTTTACTCGAGTGAATAATCAGGGATCACGTAATAACATCCAAAGAAATGCTCAATTCTGTCATAGTAGAAGAAATGAACAATAGATACAGAAGAGACAACTAAACTAGTGGAATCCCAACCAAATATGTTGAGAGAGTTATAGAAAGAACGGGGGAACAACTTAAAAAGTATTAACTTTTAGTTACAATCCATTATCGTAAAAGTTTTTCCCAGCGTACGCAGACTTTAGACGCATACGATTTGTATCGTTCTCAAGTTATAAATATTTATATTATTTTATATAATGATCAGGTGATTGTTCCTTATACTATTTGAATTTAAGACGTTAGAGGAATCAATAAAAAGTGTATTGATGCAGAAAGAATCCATTTAATTAAAGATCTTGTATGAATATGGAAGATGATCGTCTGTACGAAGATTTTCGGAGGTAAGTGTATGTACTACATCAAAGAGAATAAATGCCGTTGATTTCTGGTATATAAGAAGTGTGTATGAGAAAAGATATAATTAAATTATAACAGCCAAAATTCTGTTTCACAGTTAATCGTTTTCTTGCCTTATATATTCGCATGTAAAATATTCAACAGCTCAGCAAATATTCCCCCACTTTAAAATTCCAATACTATTTCAATTTCTTTTACGATCATACCCTACCCTTCGAAATCTAAACTAAAAAATGCCGAGTTAACAGTATAATTGAAATAACTATACAATCCAATCTCAAATCAAAGACAGTTGGCGTTCAATTTGCACCATAGAGGTCGTTTAAAGCTGCCCTCATAAAAGACATACATATCCGGATAAATTGAACACGGTAAAAAAAATACCCTTTAAGTGCCTAGAACAGGGATGGCGAACCAGTGGCACGCGTGCCATTGATGGCACGCGACACAATATTTTTTGGCACGCCAGTGATCAAAATGGTTTGCATTTTATTTAAAAATTTCGAAGTTCACTATAAAGTACTGAGAACAAACGCGAATGATCGGTCGAGGGGTGGGGGCACACTCGTTTGTTATTGTCTTGCGTTAGTTACGTCGTAGACTACAATGGGCTCAATTCATGAAGTCACATGATGAAAACAAACACGTGTTTTCCATTGAATTCAAAACAAACATTAAACTAATTGTACTCGTTTCTCTATTTGTAAAACTCAGATAAAATTTCACATTTCATATTTGGGTAAAGATGTTTAAATGTTCGGGAAAAAAATTTCTTCAAAAAGATTTTTTTTAATTAAAAAAATCATATTTTATGTTTATGCTTTTAAATAAAATGCATTTTTGTATACATATGTACTTTTTAAGAGAAAGTTTCTGCAAAGAGCAAAACTTGGCAACACTGAACTGTTTAGCTGGAAACACTAGCTAGTTTTTATCGTGTGACTATGACGTCCCATAAATTGAGCCCATTGCTTATGATGTAAAGTCTGTCTACGCATAGCATAGTCAATTTCATTAACACAACAGTATTTTAAAGTTTAATTTACGATTTTTAACTGTTATTTAACATGGCTAGTTCAGCAAAAGAACAAAAAGTGTAAGATAGTAAGTGTAACAAAGAATTTCAAATTTGGTGAACCGAGAAAAATGGCACTATATAATTAGTAAAAGCGACAAAGCGGTGTGTGTTTTATGTTCCGGAATAGTGGTATGCCGAACATCGTCTGTAAAACTGTATTTTGAAACAAACCACAAACCTTCTTGTCAAAAAGGGAACCACAGCAAAAATAATTAATTGCTTGGAAACCGTTTGGCAGATGACTCCAATTCAGCATGTATATTTTACGAAAAGTATATAACATCTTACAATCCTAATATAAGTTATTTGTCATTTAATCTGCAACAAAAGAAGTCACACTAACGATACTCTTACGTACATTACACACACACATAACTAAAAAATTTATAACTATACAGTGCAAAAGGTATTTTTACTTAGTAAATAGAGTTTTGTATTGTTAGAACTTAGTTTTTTCTCCCCCAATAATTATAAGTCAGAATTATTTGACGGCACGTCTATGCCTCATTAAACACTTCTTTATAAAAAATGCCACGTTGATCCATAAAGGTTCGCCACCTGATCCAGAACTATTATTTGCAACAAAAATTGAATTAAACTTTTTCATCCATTGTATAATGTCTGACTACTGCTTGGCGGTAGATTTCTAAGGAGTTGGTGACGTTCCCACGCCGGTGAGGGGTTGCTGTGTTTCGGAGAGAGGGTTTATGACCCCGGAGAGTACGGTCAGAGAGGGAGACGGTCCCTTGTTGTTTTTGTTTAGCGCGAAGCGCTAATTATGTCGGGCGAAGAAATTGAATTCTTTCGGAGAGTTCGACACGCAGGTGTGGTCTGGTGTAGAAAGAAGAGATGGTCTCTTCTGGGACTGTTTAAATTTATTAATTTGAGAAACGACGGACGTGTAGTTTGATTGTAATATTTAATCAGGGATGATATATTAATCAAGATTATTGTTTGAGTTGATTTAATTATTTTTGTATTGATTGATTTGAGAAGTAAATAAAGCTATAACACATTTTTTTAAAAATTTGTTTTAATCCACAGAGAACTTAAAAATATGTCTTTTCTTTAGATTGTAAAAATTAAATGGCATTAACTCACAACTATCCAAATTCTGACAGTACCTGTGTTATTATAATTTAACAAACATTTTGTTTTTAATACTGCATGAACAACGAAGCTAATGACGAAAAATGTCTTCCCTTCCGTGACATATTCGTTTATTTTTTCCTCAGTTCATTTTTTGAAAATATTGTACGTCTTCCGCTTAAAACAAAGCAAGGTGATTTTTAAGCGCAATCATCTACGCTTGTCAAGTGTTATCCAGTAAAATTAACGTGTACATGCTTCAAGGAAACGCTTCGCCCCAAAAAAAACAAAGTATTACTCTGCAATATTTTAAGCAAGAGTAATCATAAAATTGAACTTTTATTCCTAAACCACAGCAAGAATAAAATGCTTTAGCTCACAATATCAGACTGAATAGTTTAAGGCTGTTTTCGGTTAATGTTAAAGAATAGGACCCGAATTTGGAACATTTTTTCAGATATAAAAGGAATGAAAAATTAATATGATATTCTGGCTTCACTATCCTTTAGAGAGCAGCATTTTTTATCATACTTCCCATTTTTAACCGAGTTGATTCATTTTTTCTGTTATAAAATGTGTTTCGCATTTTTCATCCTATACCGTAATGTTAAATGGGCTTTGCCTTCACGTATTAAAACAAAAAAGAAAGTATTCACGAAATATTTTGAAATTTTTAAAAACACTATATTGTTAACAGAGGTACGAGTTAATTCGGTCATATTTCTGTCTGAAAATGTGCTTCGCGTTTAGTTAGAGCTCTCGTACTTTTACCGAAAACAGCCTTAAGGTATAAACATTTTTAAGTTAAGTTATTTTTAAGCTGAGTAAACTAGCAAAGCAATATTTTTGAGTTATTTACAAGATTTTATCGAGCTTGGTTATGTATATGTGTTCGGATGAAAAAATATATACTTATTATAATAATTTCTTAAAATCAAACTTTATCATGTCAAGACGACTTGGACAATAGAAACTAATCAATTTGTGAATGTTTCAAGCGATTTTGTTCATTTTTAAGGGGATGGGGGACCCCATTAAAACTAATTTCTTAAATTGTTAACTTAATTAGCTGAAAATGGAATCAATATAGTAAATGATTATTATATTTCACACTTTAAATACAGTCGGACCTCTATTAAACGAAATCGCTAAATCCCGAAAAAAAGTTCGGGTTCATTTTTCAATATACTTTATGAACCACATAAAACAAATTTTAAATGCATACACACTATATACTAAAAAAGTAATTATTCACGCCTTTTTGTAAATTAAAATCTATTTTATAAATCTTACCTATCAAAAAGAACGCAAGGAAAACAAGCAAAAAGAATGTCGAGGAATACATTGCATTTTCAGCATTAAGAAAATAATTTTATATTAAAATTAATGAATTTTCAAGATATTTTCTATAATTTAAAGCATACAAGTAATTTTAAATGTACATTATTTTATAATTAGAACTCCACTGAGGGTGAAAGTGGATATCGAAAATGTTTCTAGTGAACTGCGCAATGGGGTTAAAGGTAGTACTTCTTGGATGAAACTCCCAGAATTCTAATTGCTCTCGGCGAGTTAGGCACCTAATAAAACCAGTTCAAGATTTATGACTACCTTAAAATGTGTTAATAGAGAATAACTTGAAATGTCCAGAAATACTTTAAAAATAGGGAGGTAAAAATTTGAGTTGCAAGAAAGAAAGTTCGTTATATAGAAAATGCACTTCGCTATAGGGAGGTTATTTTATGAAGAAAATCTTGAAATGTTCTTGGTTCCAGGAAAAAGTTCGCTACATTGAAAAATTCGCAATATAGAGGTTCAAATGTACATACTTAAAAACAACTTATAAATTGATTTTTTTAAATAAAATAAAATTTTTTAAACCACCTTTAAAAATGCTCCTTGCGCATTAGTTTTTAAGATACGTACATATTTTTTGTATATAGATGAACTACAACAAAATATATCTGTGCATGAATTTTAAAATCAGAATAAAATTTCATGAAAAAAAGATAAATTTTCTTTACTATATGAAATATTTCACCAATTATCACACACATTCAAGGTATTCAAAACAACACAAAAATAAATTACCGTTAAATTTTTGTTAAAAATTAACCTGCAAATTTGTGAATTATATATTTCATAAGTTGTGAAAATTTCAAAGAGATATGACGTAATTTGAAACGCAAGGAGCATTTTACGTAACAATGAAAAAAGAAAATTTGCGAACTAAGAAAAGTGCATTTTAAACATTTGAGTAAAATAAAAATAATAATTCAGCAATTATATTAATCAAAATGACAAAATTCTTTGACAGAATTATTCTATGAAATATAAGGAATATTATTAGTATAAAAAGCTAAAATCGCAATTTTGACCAAAATTTGACGTTGTGAAGGTCCACCATCCCCTTAAAGAACAAAAAACAGAAAATGCTCCAAGAGTGGAGTTACAAATTTTGGAAATTGATGAAATTCGAAAGGGTTACAGGAGTCAATTATATTATATTTCTGAATTGGGATGAAATCAAAACAGGACGACATCTGAACTGACACCTTCCTTTCCAAATTCCATACCACGTCACGTGAAGTTTGGATTAGTTTAAACTTTCCTTATTACGCCTCAGAGCAACATAAAGGTGAATTTTAAACCACAAATACATTTGAACTTATGACACTAGGATTGAGTTATGTGACCATAGTACTTACGTATTAGTCCTTCCACCATTTTCGTCAAAATCAAAAACTGTCGCCAAGTGCCGTATTATTTATTAGCCAAAAATGGAAAAAAATTAACTGTATTAAGTAGAATTTTAACTGAGAATTCTATAAGTAACTAAATATTATCAAAAATCAAAGATGTATAACCTAAAGTATGTGTTCTTATTACCCTCCAAGGTCATCACTTTTATATTTCGTTTGTTACACTTTCCTGTCAGCTTTTACTAATATAATGAATAATTTAAAAATGTATTCCATTGGGAGGGGGATTCATGTTTTATTCCACTGAAGCATATTTTCTTAAGGTATCCGTAAACGGTTCGGAACGGTGATTTTAAAAAAAGCGCATAAATGGATAATTTCATGATATTTAGTGTCACTTAGATTAGAATACATGTATAAAATTGTTTTAAGGACATTTTGACAAAAAATTTAAATGCAATATTTCGGTAAAATTTAACTAGAATAACCTTTTTCAAAACGTTCTCCTTTTGTGAAAAATGCTTCTATTCTGATAATATTTTGCTGATAATATAACTCAGAACCTCTGTACAGAGGCTCAACTATGATTTTTAAAAAATTCACATTATTTTCAGAGTTGAAACCCCATTGAAAGAATATATATAACGGCGTTTTTTTCTTAAATTTCTCCCCTCTGTTGTCGTAAAACATGGATAAACCCACTTTTAAGTTATATATTTCAAAAATTCTAGTTGAGCCTCTGTACAGAGGTCTGAGCTATATACAATTAAAATATTATTATAATAGAAGCATTTTTCACAAAAGGAGAATATTTTGAAGATGGGTCATTCTATGTTCATTTTTTTATCAAAATATTGTACTTAAATATATAATTTATTTTAACACTATTCTTAAAACAATTTTATATACATTTTCTAACCTAAGTGACACTAAATATCATAAATATTATCCATTTACACGCTTTTGCAAAATCACGGTTCCGAACGTATCGGATACCTTAAAAATAAAAAGCCTTTGTTGGTTGACATTGTTTTTGAAAAGCTTTACTTTGAACCATAGCATATTTAATTGTTCTGTCATAAAGTGGGGTACCAAAACTATTGCTGACTTCGTCATTCTATGGAACAGTTTGATAAATTCTTACTTTATATATGCAGTCGGATCCCGATTGGACAAACCCCTATTTAACGATTAAACGAATTTTTCTCTTCCCTGATTAAAATGAAAGCAAAACCCTTTTAACGAATAATAAACTCCAAATTAACAAATTGTTTCAGCAATTAAAAAAAAAAATTCTTAGCAGTTTGTGTTAAAAAGATTTTGATTTTTTTTAAAAAAAATAAATATCCTTTTTATCAGGAAACGAAAAAGATTTTTTTCGTTTGTAGCAACTTTCGACTGCAAAGAGTGCAGAGCGTTATTAGACTCAACAAGTGCAGATGAGTCACGAAGGTAATCTACCGTGTTCATTTTGAATAAGACGGGAAATTTTTTATCTCATCTCACTCCAAAACCAAGGGAACAAAGATTTTAACGATTATGTTACATTTGATGACGGACTATCTGTGCAACTGAAGTTCAGGAAACTGTTGATTTGTCGAAGCCAATAAATAGCGATTCTGATGCAGAAATTGGTAATGAAACTCTTATCAAAACTGTTGCATTTTATAATGCTTTACATTGTTTGGAGTGAGTGAGTGAATATTAACGTCGCACTGTTCAGCTACACTAGGGCTTTTGGCGACGGACCACGTAATTTTGAACCATGGTCAAGTGACGTGGACGACACCTGAGCTGGCACCCCCCTCTCCTAACTACCACACCACACCAACGGGAGGACGTTCCAGCTTTGGACAGATTTAACGTGCATCGCTGCCCTAGATGGCGGGTCTTTAGTGGTACTGGGCTCGAACTCATGCCATGCCTGCCATGATCTGATACCTTGACCACTGGGCTACCGCAGCCCTCTTACATTGTTTGGAAATTGAAAACATACCTCATACAGCAGGATATAAATGATGCAGTATTTTCTTCTCTGCACGAAGTCGGAAAAGAACTCTTTTGAGTCCGGAATCACAAAAGATTTTCAAACATCAATCGATCAGTATTTTAAAATTTCCAATTGACTGGTATGTAATGATTCATTTTTAGTATTTTTAGCTGTTGGATAAAAAGTGTGTAGTTTCTAACTGTTGGATATTTTTTGTGTAGTTGCTTATTACAGAATTTCCAAATGGTAATTGCAAAAAAAAATTTTTTTTTATTTCGTTTGGATCCCGATTCAACGAACAAAGTGTTCGGTCCCGATGAATTCGTTAAATCGGGGTCCGACTGTATATAATCAGTTAATTTGTAAATATATTTTTAAAAGAGAAATAGAAATGCTTGTATATTTTACACTGAAATACAAAAAAAAAAAACTTGAAATTCACGTTCTCTACTTAGAGGATTTTTGTAAAAACAACATCGATACCAAAAGAGTGGTTCCAATATAAAATCAAACGTTAAAAATTTTTTTTAGTAGTGGGATAAACTTTACAATTCGTTTCATTTTACATAATTGATTTTTGAAATTATTACCATGAAAAGGATGTAGAAAATGTCAGCCGAAAAATTTTAGTTCATTCATGAATAAAATAATTCACAAACCATTTAAATATCCCAAAGAATAGGGTCACAATTCTAAATCTTATCAAAGTAATTCTTCAATATTACCAGAAGTTTATATAATTAAACTAATATATTTGTGTGAAGGTATTACATTTTTAAAATTCAAAAACATTCAATATTAAGTGTACATTTTTTCCATTTCATTGTACAACAAATTCTTAATTTAACACGCTAAAACGTAAATCATATTTTATACAAAATACATTGACTAATTCGAGAGATTAGCAATTTATTAAAATATATTGCTTAATATTAATGCTAGAGTAAAATCAGATTCTCATAACACACACAATTAGGCAATTTTAAATGAAAAAAACGACCCACACACAAGTTTGTCATATTCTATGTTTGATAAACACATCCTGAATAAGAGGGAAAAATATAAATATCATATATACCATATATCCTGAATCAAAAATATCAGTATAATTTTTCTAACTTTTTTCCTTCTAAAGGAAGATATTGTACAAAAATTTAATAATTTCATAAAATCTAAACGTTATAAAATTAGTTCACTGTTAACGTCAAAAATAATTAATATATGAACATATGTATATAATCAAAGCAGTGATTATGAATGCATTATTAGTAGCTCTTATGTTAACAGAAAATATACTAATTATCAAAATGGTTGAAACTGCTTCCATTGATTTTATCATACACACACACAATCGGGATAAAAAAAAAACATTCCAAATTACCTGCTGACACCTCTATGAATGTTGATGACACCCATGCCAAAAGCACTATAAAGCTTTCCAATCTCATCTGTTGACCTGTGAAATGGAGAGTGGTGAAAACCAACTGACATTGAATGGGTTCACTTTTTCCTGCTAAGATTCAAATCTACAAGCTAGCCACTGTACTCTGACTGGATACGCAAAGGGAAAAGACTTAAAAAAGCGTCTTAATTGAAAAGTAGGTTCCCCTTAGAATCTTGAATGGCCTCTTGCCAGCGACTTCGTAATGTAATTCGACGATTTTCTGTGTTGGGCAATCAGTGGGTTTGTAATTTCGATTCAAGGCACGCGCAAGTTGCAAAACTCGCGTTTCTTGAAATTTTAGCGCGCGTTCTATCTGGATGTAGAATAGTTTTTATTTGTGTTTTATGTTCACAAAAGTTAATTGATGCATTTTAATTTGTAGATTAAATGACTAATGAAAAATTCTATCATAAAAAAAAATATTGAATTCAATTACAGAAATGTGAATATGTTTTTCTTGATTTATCATTATACTCAATAGTAGATGTCGAAATTATAATTTAATGTTCATTAATTTAACGCTCGATCCGTTTTGAAATTATGAAAAATTTGACATAATTATAAGCATTTATATCTCTAAATTTCACGTTATTATTTTCAAATTAAATATACAAATCGATTTTTCAAGTTTTGACTTTTAAGTACTACACCACGTACAATGCGTTACGCGAAACAGCTGAAATTTTAAGCACAAATAAAACCTAAAATTTTTTTTCTAAATTAATTAACTGATACAGTTTCTCTTCTCTTTAACATCCCGTGGATGGCTTTCACTACACAATTGCAATGGTGCGGTGTGGCAGTGGCGTAACGTACATCCCCCCTCACGGAGGGCCGAGAGTTCTGGGGAGCCCAAAACCTGATGTTATGGTTTTGTAATCCTTTTAAAGATACGGCTTGGCGCCCAGAACCTGACTTTGTCGAGGGGTCCAAATATTCTTCGTTACACCATTACAGTGGGGCCATGGTAGCCGAGTAGTCATAGTCACCTATTCGTAACCTACGTTGCCAAGTCGCGGATTAGAGTCCTGGAGCCACTGAAGATCCGTCGTGCAGAGGGGCTAATGCACGTTAAATTTGTCGAGGCTCAAAGTGGACTCACTTGATGTAGAGTGGAGTGAGGGAGTGTTTATCTAGCTCGCCATATAAAGCAACATGAGAGCTATTAGCATTGTGGCGTGGAAGTTTGCAGTGTGAGATGCTAGTTCGAGTGTCATCCTCGTCACTTTACAGAGGTTTAAAATTACGAGGCCCGTCGTGTGAATAGCCTTATTATAGCTTCAGAGTGCGACGTAAATCAAAAACTTTCGGTGGGTCTAAATGGCTGCTAGCGTAAAAATGAAATAAAACAAAACAAAATGTAACTGCCAAATTTCGCTATTACATTCTTTTTTGCCTCATAAATATAAATAAAATGGACCGTGGTAGCCTAGTGGTTATGGTCACAAACACCTAACTGGCGTGTCATGTGAGTTTAAGCCCTAGCCTCACTAAAGACCAGCCGTATAGGGCATGTAAAAACTGTCGGGGCTCAATGTCCTCCCGTTGGTGTGGTAGTTAGGAGAATGGAATGCCACGTCACCTCGTCCTCGTTACTTGACCGATGTTCAAAGTTACGAAATCAGCCGCCAATAGTGAGTGAGAGTTATATTCAAAGCTGCGCGAGAGCAATTGGTGATGAACCTCATAATTTTGAACCACGGTCGAGTGACGAGGACGACACCTGAGCTGGCACCACTCTCCTAACTACCATATACCACACCAATGGGAGAACGTTTGAGCTCTCGACAGATTTAACGTTCATCGCTTCCCTACACGGTGGGTCTTCAGTGGTACTGAATTCATGACACGCCAGCCACGAGTCCGTTACCTTGACCACTAGGCCACCACGGCCACTCGGATTGTCGTGAGTTCGAGCCTAAGTGCCATTGAAGACCAGTGGCGTAATGAATAATATTAGGGCCCCCAGCAAAGTCAGGATTGGGGACTCAAGCCGTACTTTGCGTCAGTCTGGCGTAGGGCCCCCTAGAATCCTGCCTTCCACCGCTATGTGGAAGTATACGTTACACTACTGTTGAAGACGCACCATGAAGAGGCTGATGCACGAGAAATCTGTCGTGGATCAAAGTATTAACATTGGGGTGGTGTGGAAGCTGGAGAATGGGATGTCGTCTTTGTCGCTTGACCGTGGCTCGAAATTACGAGGTCCGTCGCCAATAGCTCTCATGTTGCTTTACAGCAAGACCTTGATTAAACACTCACTCAGATAAATTTGGGCTTAAACTCGGAAAGTTCTGAAAACTTTTCTGTGATCTATTGCAAGAAATAGAATTAAATTAGTTATTTTTTCCCCACGTCATTTACAGAACTGATAAGATATATGATGATCCTTCAGAAAAAAATGCCACAACAAATTATTTTATTAAGGCTATTTTCGCCAATATGTACAAGGGCTTTAACTTAACGCGGAGCACATTTTCGGACTGAAAAAATGCCTCAATTTTTATAAAAATTTGTAAATTTGTAACTCATGCATTTTTTTTACAAAAATGTTTTTTTAAAATTTCAAAAAATTTAATAAATAATTATTTTTTCCTTTTAACATGAAAAGGGGAAACTCTTTTTAACATTTTTGATATAGGGGGAAAAATTGCAAAACCCTTTTTTTAAAAAAAAAAAAAATCCTTCAACTTGAATAAAAATCATTTGTATAATAAAATAAGTTTTTCCCTCCAGGATGGTGAACCCAAAGAATATAATATTAATTTTTGGGAAAAAATTTTTAATCAAAAAAAATACTCCGGATTTGGGCCCCTATTATTTAACTTTAAACCAAAACCCCTTTAAAAGGAACTTTATGTGGCTGTGATATCCTGGTATTCATTGCATCAACCTTGACCGGCAATGTATTAATCAGCGGTTATAAAGTCTAAATTCCGCTAAAAACGCATCGTGTAAATAGGCCGATGCAAGTCAGGGCTCACAGTAATCAAGTTGGCATGGGGTGGTTTGGAAAAGGGGGTCCACCCCTGGGAAAATTTTTTTTTTGAAATTAAAATTTTCCCCTTTTTTCCCCCCCCCCCGGGAAAGGGGGGTTTTTTTTTTGGGGGGGAAAAAAAAACCCCGGGGGGGGCCCCTCCCGGGCCTTTTTCGGGGGGGGTTCTCAAAACCCCCCAAAAAAAAAAAGAGGGGGGGGCCCCCCCCCCAAAAAAAACAAAATTTTTCCCCCCCCCCCCCAAAACCCCCCCGGGGGGGGTTTTTTTTTTTTCCCCCCCCCGGGGGGGTTTTTCCCCCCCCCCCTTTTCCCCCCCCCAAAAGGGGGGTTTTTTTAAGGAAGGGGGCCCTTTCATTTTTCCTTTTCCCCTAAATTTTTTCAAAAAATTAATTTTAAAACCTTTGGGAAAAAAAAAAAAAATTTTTTTTAAAAAAAAAAAAATGGCCCCCAAAAAAAAATTTTTTAAAAAAAAACCCAAAAAAAAAAAAAAAAAAATTTAAAAAAATTTTTTTTTTAAGGAAAAGGGGGCCGTTTTTAAAAAAAAAAATTTTTTTAAGAATTTTGGGGAAAAAAAAAAATTTTTTTTTTTTTTAAAAAAAAAAAATTTTTTTTTTTTTTTTAAAAAAAATTTTAAAAAAAAAAATTTTTTTTTTTTTCAAAAATTTCCCCCAAAAAAAGCTTTTTTTTTCCCTTTAAAGGTAAAATTTAAAAAAAAAATTAATTTTAAAAAAAATTTTTTTTTTAAAAAATTTTAAAAAATTTCCTTTTTAAAAAAAAAAAAAACCCCAAAAAATTTTTTTTTTTTTTTTTTTGGGGGGTTTTTTTTTTTAAAAAATTTTTTTTAAAATTTTTTTAAAAAAAAAAAATTTTTTAAAAATTTTTTTTTTTTTTAAAAAATTTAAAAAAAAAATTTTTTGTTTTTTTTTTTTAAAAAATGGTTTCATTTTTTTTGTCAAAATATTTATTAAATAATTTTTATTGATATTGTGTAATATTCTTAAAAAATTCTATGTCATTTTCTAATCTAATGACATAAATATCATAAAATTATCCATTTATCCCTTTTTAAAATCACGGTTCCGAACAGTCGGATCTTAAACAAAAAATAAAGATCGTTTACGAAAAGTTGGAGAAGGAGGATCTTGAAATTAAGCCGACACTTAATGAAACGCTTGAGAAAGTTTCTGTATAATAGGATTGTCCTACTATATCATCGGAAGAATTCGTTGCAGTAGATGATTATTACGTTAGTACAGCCCCAATTATGACAGACAAAGACATTTTGTAGTTTGTTTAAATGCAGTTGAATCAGATTCCGATGTGACGAAGATGGAATGAATAATGCAGCTCCTTTTCCTACATCACCCGAAATAAGGAACGTCATAAAAAGTATGCGTAATTATTTAGACGCACATTTCAATGGTGAAATGAATAACAAAATAGACGACATTAAACCATTTGTTGACAATTCGATGCTTAAAATGACAATGCAAAGAAAAATTTCAGATTATTTTTCAAAAACACAATAAATGTTTGGTTTTTCAAAAAACTTGAAAACTTATTTAAATTTATTAAAATTAAGTTCTTGTGAATGTTTTTGTTTCATTTATTTTTATTTAACACATGCATATATACATATCTATGTAAATAAAATAAACTTAATTTTTGTGATATATTTATATTGCAATATCCTTTAGCAAGAAAATATTTCAGTCCCTTAGTTCCGTGTTAAGCGATTTTCACTGTAGTTTATTTTGGTTTCAGCTCAGTGTCAGCATTTACAATCTGCTTTGGCTAGATTCTGAAGTGAATACATCAAATAAATGATCTTTTATGAGAAAAGAAATAAATTTTCATCTTATACCTTTCAATACTATTACATATATTTCCTCTACATATAATTAATTGCAAAGGTATTTTTCTAAATAATCTCCATAAAATTATGACACAAAATTATAAAAACTTGATTTTCTGAATAATTTTATTGTTTTAAAAAAAATAGGGGTTAAAGTCATAACTATTAAATAACTAACATGTATCCTTTTCTTTAAAAAAAAATTATTTTAGGAAAATTTTTTAGTTAAAAAGTGATAAATAAAAATAAATTGCACATTATGCAATTTTTTTGTTTTCATTGATATACTTCTTTATCCTCTGGGAAATCACAAACCGCAGGATAAAATATTTTAAGAAATGAAAAATTTTATTAGCATTTAAAAATTTGATGGTCATGATTTTTGTCAATACTGCATGTTCTAAGCTAAAATAGCTGTAAAGTCAAAATGTAGTTGCTTTTAAACCTGCGGTTTGTAACACTCTGAAGGGCCCATAGCATATATGTAATAAATTTCATTGCATTTGATTGGATTATTTAGAAGATATCCCGTTTTTCGTGCAAAAATTATCATAAAAAGTTCATTCTTCAAAAAAACAATTAAAAAAAATAATTTTATTAGTTAGATAAAGAGTAAATGCTATAAAAAGAACTTAAAAAACTCTCTAGTTTTATGTGTGTATTAGTTCTTCTTCCTCAATAATTAATTTCTCTTTTCCCTAATGACCCAAACAACACGAAAACATCAAACACCTAAAAAGCACTTTTTCAACCTAGTCGGATACCTTAATTTCATTATACAATGTTCTGAGTTTGGGTCAAGCAATGCCATCAAGTGAAAACAGCTTTTAGATCTGTAATATCGCAATCTTAAGCAACACAAGAACTATTGGTTACAACTTTATCATTTAGAACTTCAGTTAAGTGACGAGGGAGGGCAATAGCTGTGTGTGTGTGAGCTAACACTCCACTCTCCCAACTTCTATACCACATCAAATGTAAGGACTTTTTGAGCCTTGATAGATTTGACATCGGCTCCTTTACACGGCGGGTTTTCAGTGGTACTAGAAGTCCAACTTGCAATGAGTTTGCAACCAAGTTTTACTCGCTCAAAACGCCGAAATCCAAAAACCCTTCTCGCAACGGGCGCGAACCCGAAGGACAAGGTCACTGTGCCCAACTCAGTATATGCGACCGGGCCCTGAAGTCTAGGTGTTCCGGGCAGGTGGTCAGTCTGACGCAAAACCCCCGGTTAAATTCCCCAACGCTCATTTTATCGACCCATTGAAAGAATGACAGGCTGAGTCAGCCTTGCCCACCCCGGGGTTTGAACCTGGGACCTTTTAAGCGGATGCCCCAAACCACTCGGCCCCCGGGCTTATTTACTCATGATTACGTATTTTAAATTTCCTTTTTGTAATTCTTTTCCCCAAAAAGAACTTAAATTTGTAAGTGACTGTAAATATAGTGTGTTAATATTACTTTGTAAAGTAATAAAAGATTGACATTTCTAAGGGAAAAAAAATTCTTGGGTAGGACCAGTAACGCACACAAATTTTTTCAAGGGGTGGGGTCACGGTCAAAAGTCCACCATTTTCGTACCGTTTCTCAATACGATGTCACATATATTCTTTTGATTTTGTATACAAACAGTAAAAAATAAATTGAATTAATAAATAGCAATTAATTAATAAAATAAATTGTTAATAACAAATGCTTAATTAAATTTTATGTACTACATACATAGGATTATCACCAAACAAAAACAAAAAAAATCAAGGGCTATGGAGAGAGGTCCAGACCCATGGACCGCCCGCCCCCTTGTGTGTGCCACTGGGTATGACTAATAAAACGAAATTTGAAATAAAGACATTTCAGATCTGTCAGATAAAGACCAATTGGAAGCCTTGTTATTGAATAAATAATAAATATATTTTAATAACTGAAAAATTATAACACAAAAATGCAAAAATTTATGCACATATTTTTTTAATTTAAATTTCTTTTAACTAACAAAAACATTACAAATATCAGTAAGCACTGCATGATGATACAAATGCTGTGAAGTAAAGTAAAATTGAATTAAAATATGATTCAATTTCCCATTTCAAAATTCAATGAACAGCATTCAATTGATAAAGTCTTTACAATATATACGCTACAATTACAGCAAAAAATCCGTTAACATTTCACATTTTCCAGGTATTCTACAAAATGACTGAATTATATTCTTTAATGGTAACATATATGAATTAGAGAGTGGAATGCCAAAACCAAAAGTATATTTAATTTTCTAGGTAAATACCTTTTTTAGATCATATAATTAATGAAATGTAGTATACTTGAAAGATGTAGCCTACATCATTTAGATATAATTCTTTAAAAAAAGCCACAACACTAATAGAGGGTATTAAAATACCTATGTATAATTTGAACAGAAATAATTAACAGAATTTTAAAATCATTGCATATTCTACTTCCAGCTAAAGATGGTTATAATACCATCCCCCCAGGGAAAATAATATTACTTCATAATAAAACAAATTTTACAGAAAAACTATAGTTTTTCCCCCCACTTCAATAAAAGTATTTTTCTAGAATTAACTCAAAAGGTTTTAGAAACTGTCACTTAACAGGCAGCACAAGAACTGCATACAAAAACTTCTTACAAAACTCTGCAAGTTATATGCAGACTTGGAGACCTAACAAGATTTAATGAGTTAGAATCTTGTATTATTTTTTTCCATCAAGTTTGAGCCTCAAATCCGCAACTTTCAAGTAATAAAAACCTGCCATATAAGTTTTGTCACAATTTCCCTTTTTAAAAATTTTAAATTTTTGAAAAGTTTCCCTTTCAATTTTTTAAAAGTAATAAATTAGTAAGTTTGTCTATTGATACATAAAAATGCATACTTAAGAATATTTTCCACTTCATAAAGTTTATATGAATGCTTTTAAGCAAAATTATTTAAAAAAAGAAATTAAAATAATCTTTCAAAAATATAAATTTACAGATAGATTTAACCTTAATTTTGTTGGAATATTGACATTTAGATCAGGCCTTAACTTTTTTTTACCTCATAAATACTTGAATTTATAAACAAATTTTCATAAGATATTTAAATCATAACAGTATGCATCTTTTTTTGGTACTTACATAAGTTTATCAGAACCCCCCACCCAAAAAAAAAGAACTAATTTAGCACAATTTGTGATTAAAATATTATGATTTTTCAAAAAAAAAAAAAATATATATTTATTTGCTTATTTACAGCTCTGTTTAATGAGATATGTGGAAGTGAATGTTAGATATGCATACTCTTATAATAATATTTTCTTACATAATGCTGTATTTCATCAACTTTAGGAATCAAGCAATATCCAATTATTATATTAATTACATATTTAGTCTACAAAAAAGCGTTGGAACCTTTTTGCGTAGCTCCAAACCCTATTATAATAGTTCGTATGCCCAAAGAGGTTTTTTTTTAAATAATTCAATTTCCAATATAATGTATGAAGAGTTAGAGAATAGAGGTCAATAATGTAGATTTGCCTTTTATTATATTTTAATTTTGCATCATTTAATGATAACATAAAAATAAATTGGATAAAATATACTTATTTATTCAACAAAAATAAAAAAATTAAAATTGTACATATGTATAAGGTATTTTTAAACATATTTATTTATTCAAATAAGAAATTGACAATACAAAATATAAGTATTTCCTTTCATTATAGTTGAATAAAAAGATAAATAAAAATTTTAATGTGAACTTAATACTGGCAACCACTTTATTTTCATATCACAAAATCAGGGGTATAATTTGTGACTTTCAATTTGACACGATTTTGAGCATTTAGTTATTGAACAATTTCTTTGTGGACTCCAAATATTTTTCATGTGAGGAAAATTTTTTTTACTTAGATATGTAGAACTAAAGGCAGAAAGCAGAGTACATGCAATTTTCTCTCTTCAAATAAATAAATCTCTCCAGCAATGCCATTCAATAATTCATAAGACAACAGTAAACTTATCTTTGGAGTTATTTTTCAGATTTCTTTTTGTAATTCCATACATGTCCAAAACTCTGAAGATGTTTGTCTAATAAGAGGTCTATTACAAATTTATCGACTTTCATCCGCTCAAAAATTGACAAATTTGCAGAGTAGTTTAGAGTGTCATTGAGAACCATACTGTGTGCCATAGTTTGCCAACCCCTGGTCTAGAATATTCATTTAAAGAGTCTGTTATTTATTTTTTTAGTTATAAAATAAATTTATGTAGGATTTTTAATAATTTTCACTGCACTCCAGATTATATTTGTAGTTAAAAATAAAGCCAAATTTCACACAGAAAAAAAAAACATTTTTTGTGTATATTTTTGTACACATAATTTTACTATTTCCATTATTCTTTACATGCAAACTCTTTAAGTATACAGGATACATTTTTTCCAGAAATTGGTAAAAAGGAAGTAATTAACTACAAAAATGACTTTAAACTTCTGAGAATAAACTTTCTCTTTAAAAAGAAATTTTTAAAATATCTCACTCGGCTTAGTTTCTTTTAAATATACTTAAAATTTAGAAACATATATTTGTACATTTTTTATAATATGCTACTCAATTATATATGTAAACAAGGCATAAATGTTAAAAATAACATATCATCACCAAAACAAATACAATGGTGTAAAACTAGATTTGATCCATAACAAGTAAAAAAAAAATTTTTTTTTTAATATTGCATTAATAAATACATATTAGTTGCCATACAACCTTAAATAATATATAAAAAAAACTTCTTTAACATTTAAAGAAAATATGGCAGATCTATACAAATAATATTTGTACATAACAATTACTAAGCAGCTTTATGTAGTGGACGATATACACCCATCAAATAAAATACATATGCTACAATTTTCTCATAGCATAAGAACATAAATGCAGCAGTTAATGTAGTTTGGAGAAGTTTTGTCTCCAATCCTTTATACAATCCTTTCACGCCACTAGTCCTATAGGAGAAAAAATGTACCATCATCATTTTCTAAAAATAAAAATGATCTGATTTGATCATTCTATTAACACCACATTTCAAAGCAATACAACATGTATTGGTGATGAACTTTATTATTTTGAACTTTGGTCACACATGACAAAGATGTCACCTGTGCTGACATTCCAAACTTTCACACCATACCTTCTTCCTTGACAGATTTAACATCAGCTCCTTTACATAGCGGATTTTTAAAGACACCAGGACATGAGGATATGAACAGATTAATATAAGAATATTGCAAGTATAGTTTTAGATTTCCACATCCGTTGTATTTTATAAAAAATATTACGTATATCTAGAGCAAATTTGGTTATTTTCTATATATTTTGTCAAAGTACCAGATATTTTTATATGTAAAAAAATTTTTTTAAAAAAAGTGCTTTTCATTCACTTTTATTACAATTCAGTTTCCCCCCCCCCCCAAAGATTGCAATTATTTAAGATCACATTTATTAAAACAAAGTAAAACTATGTTTTGCCTGAATTAAACTATATCTGTCGCTTGTAAAATGTTTCAATTTAATCATTTACCAAAGTGGTCTTTACCCTGTGTTCTACGGAATCCTTTCACTCCATGAGTTGCAATAAAAAATCGAAAAGAAAATTATAAATGTCCATGAAAAATTGATTCATGTCCTGAATGAAGTTTGTTTAAACTATAAGTACCTAAAAGCTCATCCCAATAATTAAAAAAAATGAAAGTTTTATTTATGCATAACAACTTTATTTTATAATACTTTAACTTCTATTATAATATAAAAGAATATTAAAACATTTTTTCTTTATAATATATTGTAGTACTGTACTGTTTACTATTCCGGTGTTCACAAATTGATTTTATACTCGTTAGTACGATGTTTTGCAAAACTAAACAGTTTTCAAATAGAAAAGTATGCCACTTTTTATTTGTTAAGAAAAATCCATATAATGAAGGGAAGAGAACAACCTAGCAATGCATCAACAAATTCAATGTTAAAACCTAAATTTAAGAAACAAAACAGCTACTAAATTTTAGATTACAAATTCATGCAAAATATGCAAGATTTCTCACACAGCTATAAATATTTTAATGCCATTCAGAACAACGTATTTAAGTAAAAAATATTTCGTAGTGTGAATCGCTACAAAAACAAAATATAAAAACAAATGAAATGTGACTGTACATAATTTTAAAAGACCTAGACTTCAACAATTTGTGTAAAGGAAAATGCAAGCACATATCCCAGTTACTGAATATAATGGATTGGTAGATGAAACTTGGATCACAAATTAATATTATTAACAAGTAAATTATATTAAAATATTTGATTAAAATTTTTCAATAACAAATGCAATACTTTTTTTAATTGCCTTTACATAAAGTATCTATAATGTGTATAGATCTGTATTAATTTTATTTTAAGTTATATTCTAAATGTGAATGTGTGAATTGGGTTCCCCTCAAACACCTATAGCTCTAAGGGTTCCCTGAATCAAAAAAGTTTGAAGACCACTGATTTACCATATTACTTTCATAAATAGAGAATTGCTACTGGAAGGTGAAAATTTATTTTGTTTAATTCATCACAATTAGCTAATTAAAATTTAATTTGTTTTATTTCTCTTGAAAGGGAAATAAATCATTTTACTTAGAGCAAAAATTTTTTTAAAAAACAGTAAATGTATATTAAGTTGTTTTCAAGTTAGTAAGCAATCATCTAAAATATGTAAATATATTCAAAGAAATGTGCAACGAAAAAATGTGCACTTTAATTTCATGCATATTCTCATATTTTTAAGATAATAAAATGTAACATGTTTATTATTACTAAATACATCATACTTTAAAATTTAAATTCATAAGAAAAAACTTATGTCTCAGTTCTACAATGAAAGAAAAAAAAAATGTAAAATTTTCTATTTTATGACAGATATGTTATAACTCATGACATGTATTAAGCATGCAATGTATGTTAAAAAAATGGACAAAATGGAACATGGAAATAATAGAAATATAAAAGTAATAATATGCAGAAATTGAGATTCATAAAATAAATATATGATTACTGGAGTGTTTTAAAACTTAAGCAAAAAAATAATTGAAGTGAATAATTGAATTCAATATTCAACCAAAAAAAAAAAAAAAAAAAAAAAAAAAAAAAAATGGAAAGAAAACCATGGATTTACAATCATATATGAAATTCATAAAAATTATTTGTTAATGTAGTAAGAAAGCTCAGCAATTGTTCAAAATTCTCTCTCTATTTGTACATACCATGTCATAAAAGATATAAAACACACCAGAAACACCTTTGAAAATTTTGTAAGAATTATTAAATTAATTTGCAAAGAGTCTACAGAACAATATTAAACTAATTATCCAAAAAAATTTCAATTATTTTTATGAAATGAATTCAATCTTTTCTCCATCTTTTATTATATTAGTTCACTTTTTCAACATATAATTCAATAAATTTGAAACACTATAGTTGCATGTCGATTTAGCTTAATTTTGATCCCCCTTCCCCCATTTAACCCCAAAGTGTCTCTCCAGATTTCTTTTTCTTTCCTTCTGCACACACTTCTGTTTTAATAATAGATAATTATATATAACAACTTGTTTTAAGTTAACCTCAATACAAACATGTTTATAAGATATTTTCAAAAACTACACGCATCATGATTTACATAAATATCAAAATAACATTTACAATCAAGGCATTAATAAAAGAGTAAAATTCTTTAAAAAATTAAAAATACATACAAAAGTTTTCCAAAAACAATGAAATAACATTTTTAAATTTCTATAAGGGATCCTAAATTCTTTCAATCATAAACAATTTCCAAGATGGATAGAATGCTTGCATATTTTTAAAAATAAATGCTTCATTATCTACACACAATTAATAGTTGAAAAATAACATATTTACCGTATAATATAAGTAAATATTTGAATCATTGTCATCTTCTTCAATTTCTCTGTTCCATACTAAAAATTAATGCAATATAGTTATATTCAGCATTTTCAGAGAAGACTTATACAACATTTTTCTTTAATATTTACAGACTATATCAGGTTAAAAAATATTTTAATTGAAATTTTTAAATATAAATTGAGTAATAGAGAAGAATGTACAGTATATTTAAAATGTCATGCACCAAAAAAAATTTTAAAAATGAGAGAAATGAAAGAAAGCAACAAATACATTAAAGCTTTTCAATGCTTTTATTAAAAAGCAATATCTTTTTAATTAAAAAAAAATAATAATAATTCTACATAAATATAATCTTACTCTTAGCTTAGATTGCACAATTTGCAAAGGATATGTTAACACTGTTGATATACTTTTGGCTATTGCTCCCATAATAAAAACAGATAAACCTCCAGCAATCTGAAAAAATTAATAAAATTCATTTTCAACAACTTTTTTTGCCTTTTTTTAAATAATAAAATTTTCTATAAAATACAACTTGCAGTATATCAATAACGAGTTTTCCTTTGTCATAAATTGACATTGAAAAAAGTAATTTTATTACTAGTCTTACTTTATATTTATGGCCAGCTTTAAATATAACTTCAACAGTAAAACCTGTTTTAGTGTAGCCCTTTTTTATGCAATTTTATTTTTGTGTTATTTGTTTTCTACAACTTTTATGTGTGTGATTTTTTTAATGTGGTATATGAATTTCAATGGCACTGGCTCCCACTACAATGTTTTATATCAGTGTTCATATACACACTTCAAGACACTCTGTTCATTTAATATAAACAGTTTCTAGACAATGCACATTTACCTGACTCATATGGTTAAGGATTCATTTTACAGTGAGATTAAAGGTAAGTAAATTAATTACATTATTTATACTTGTGTATAGTTTTTTTTATTTTTTTTAGGCATATGTTCAGTAGCTCATTTTCCCTTAAAATGAACAACCAAAGACCAAGAAAAAGAAAGAAAGAAAAGAAAAACAATTGTATTTGAAACAAAAATTCTAATATTAAACAGACTAATAGATAAAGGATCCTTAGCTGTTGCTTCTGAAATTAAATTAGGTAAATTCACTATAAGAGTTAAACATAAATGCACAATAAAAACAAATAAATCTATAAATAGTGCTACAAACGAAAGTAGTAGAAGAGCATCTTAGTCAAGAAATATTGTAATAGACAAAATGGAAAATGCTCTCATATTTAGGATTAAAGATTTAATTGAAAAATGAATCCTTATTCATGGAGATTTAATTAAAGAAACTGTTAGAAAGTATTTCAAACAATTAAAGGATTTAGAACCATCTAGTTCCTCATCCTGTTTTGAAAACCTGAAATTTTCTGTGAGATTAACTGGATTTTTATGATGATACCCACTTTACAATGTGAAGATACAAGCGATAACTCAATTGAAATTGTCTCTTCAAGTGATGAAAGCAATTTTAAACCAATGCATTACAAGATGAATGTTTTGGACAGTAACAAGTAGCAGTGAATAATGTAAGTGCATTTTGAAACAAATGCAAACGTATGTGCAAATGTTTTTAAAATTAAATTTTGTGTAATTACATTTTTCATTTAGTTTAGAAGCACTTTCTCATGTATTTTATAAATAGTTGTCATATTGTCTAAGTGCAACTTATTTTATACAGTCCCTCTTCAACACATAAAAAAAAATTTCTGTAGTATGTTGTACAAAGAATGGTTTGAAATATGTAAGTGTTTATGAAATTTCCGAATACTTTTTTGTGAGGTTTCTTTTATGTGGTCTCTATCTACCAAACAAAAACAGATTTTACTGTACCTTATATTTATTTTTTTATATTTAAGTTTCGCACTCCTTTTTCTTTTAGGCTATACTTAATGTTTCACGATTATGACTAGACAAATTTGCACCAATAATATTTATAAAAAAACATTGTAATACTTATATAAATAATTTTTAATATTCATTCTAGAACAATAAAGCTTTTCCCTATTTTGTATTTAAGAATAATTGAAGAATTCATATTTTGCCCTCAAGACTAAACGATAATTCTAAATTTCAAAACAAAAACATAATATAAACTTTGCTAAAAAACATAAAAATTACCAATGAATATATTGATGCATGTGTTTCAGCTCATGTAAGCTTAAAATATTCATTTAAGTAATAATAACATCATAACAAACATATTTCTCTTGTACGGCAAACTCAATATACTGATTCAATACAAATAAGAAAATAATACCTCTTTTAGGTTGGTCAATGAAAGATGTAATGTAATTCCTATTAATTTCAAAAACACTTTAAAATAAAAAATCTTCAATCAAGGGTTTTTTTTAAACCCCTTTATTTGTAGATTTTTATTGTAGCTTGTACTTTGAATTAATGCACATAATGCTACTTTTAGTTAAAACATAATAAATATTTTCAGAAATCCATAATACCTTTGAACCAAAAACTTTACTATATTCTGCTTTTAAGGCTTCATATATAGTGAACTGAATAGCTGGATTAATAACTAACATCAAAGAAGGTATCATTCCACTCCACAGAGATTGCCATCCTTCTTTAGCTGCAATTTTGGTGATGGCATCTACACAAGTACAAAAATTAAAATGTTAACGATATGAATTAAAATTAAATGAATAAAATATAAAAAATAGAATTACTTAAAAATTTTATGTATATAAGTATTATTACTTTTCCTTGAATTATATAAGCATTATTGCTTTCCCTTGAATTATATTCGCATTAATACTTTCCCTTGAATTATATAAGCATTATTACTTTCCCTTCTCAATTTACACATTGAAAACTAAAACTTAATGCATACTTTTTCTTTTGTCAATTTTGATTCATAAAAAAAAAATCGTAATTTTTTCATTTTACATCAGTAAGAATATTAAGAATTTTGTAATACTTTAGTACACATACAGAATACATACAGTAAGCATAATCACTATTCCTTAAAAATTGCTGTACCTTTAAAAAATAAGTCTACCTATATATAAAATAGTTTTAAAGACAATTTTTTTTTTATTTATAGGAATTAAAAACAGTTATTTCATTACACTTCATTTACCCTAAAATTCTATTAAATATAATGCATGAGTTACTAGGGACAAAATAATAATAATGATTTATCTCAAAATAGTCAGAATTTAAAATTAGTAATTTCTGTTTTATTTGCATTTAAAAAAAACTTTTGTGTTCTTGTTATACAATACTTTTCCTAGTTTTACATCATAATAACAATATCAGAAATTCTCTACTTTCATAGAATGTTTTAACTTTACTAACTTTCTTATCTCAATAGAAAATAATCTATAATTTGGAAAATAAATTCAATGCTTTTGTTGAAAAATATATTACACAAATGCACCATTATCTTGTCAGTGGGTACTCCTATTAAATTCATTACTTGGGTAAAAAAAATCTTATTAACAGTAGTTGTATGCAAGATTAGATGAACATCACCTTATTGATTTGATATGATAATCTAAACAACTCAGAAGTGTCTACGTATGCTTAAAAAAATAATCAAAATTTAGTTCAGATAACATATTTAAAAAAGATTGTGAAAGCTCAAATGAAAAGAAAACATTCAAATTATAATTTCAGCCAGTTCATTTTTATTCAACTATTAGCTTTTCATAAAAAATACTTTCTTACATTGTAATTGCTGTAAAGTGCTGAAACTTTTCCTATTTAAAAAATTAATAAATATGTTTATACTTTCAACACACTTAGAAATTTAACAATCAGTAAAAACTTCAAGAACAATTCTAACAAATTATACTTTAATCAGAAGTTTCATTGCACTATTTTCTTCATCACTGTTAAAATAATCTACATCATGAAAAATCTTACCTATAGTCCCCAAATACATAGGATGATCTCCAAGAATTTTCATGTCTTCTGAAGATACTTTTGCTCCTTGCATTTTTAATCTTGAATTAGCAACCCACAAAGGAGTAGTAGTTACCACATTGAGGGCCCCTAAAAAGTTAATACATATTAGAACTAAACTATAAGAAAGTTTCTCAAGTTCAAAATTACACACAATATGTCTATCTTTTATATCGGTGTTTTTTAACAAAAGATAAAATATTACTAATAGTAGTTATTGACATTTTACACAAGTCAAAAAGGAGAAGCAACCTAATAACAAGACCTAATAACCTAATAAGAAGAGACTAATAACAAGAGACTAACTATTGAATACATATAATAATTATAAATAAAAATTTAGAATAATAGAACAAATAAATTAAGAAAATTTATTATTCAATC
The DNA here is from genome assembly GCA_019973955.1 of Trichonephila inaurata madagascariensis. Lineage (NCBI taxonomy): Eukaryota > Metazoa > Arthropoda > Arachnida > Araneae > Nephilidae > Trichonephila > Trichonephila inaurata. Next base: position 170,084 of record BMAV01010693.1, on the reverse strand, counting down.
CTTTTGAAATCTAGTAGTAAGAAAATAAAATTCAAATCGAGTATGAAGCTCTGCACTTAACTGGCTTATATACACTTAAGACTGAACAGCAAGATTAAACATGTTACCACCTAACATAAATTGAAGTGTTAAGACCATTCAAATATCAGGCAGGTTATAATGAATTCTAATTTTATTGGGTACACTTAGAAAACATCCAAAATGAATAACTAAGTAAAATTCCAATAAATGTTAATAATATTTACAAACCAAATTTAAAATGCATAGGATTACAACTAACACTAATTTCAAGACCAATTTTGTCAAATTCTGCCTTTTACTTATTATACTGATATATTGTAAAGAAATAAAGCAAAGAAAATCATTTAACTAATAAATATCCCAAATATTATATTAAAAAACATAATCTTCTATTTTTATAACATATAAATGGAAAAAAAAAATATAAAAAAGCAATATAATGAACAAATTTGACAATCAACAAAAAAATAAGTATTACCAGCAATTGCAGCAACAGTTAAATCTCGAAGTGCATTTTTTCCAGTACTGTGTGTTTCAACCAAGGACCTAAGTCCATGAAATGTATAGAAATAAACAAAATTTGAGCAACAAAGACTAGTCAGCACTGGTTGTAAGCCCCTATACAAACTTGAGCTAGAACACAAAATAAAAAATAGGAGAATATTTAATAACAGTAAATAATTTACTCTTTCTTACACAAAGAAATTTCAAATACAAAGAAAGTAAAATTTTTAAACAATTATTAAATCATTTAACTAATATAATATAATACCAAAGTATTTAAAATAATAACATTCAAGGAATTTTTATTTAACTTTACTTTAGACTTTTTATAAATGCTCTCTATATAAGAATATCATATTAAACCTTTCAAAACAATAACATCATTCAAATTTTAATGATTTATTTGAACATCGAAACAAAAGAAAAAAAGACATAAAAAAAGCTAGCAAATTTCCTTTAAGATGCTTTAAAAATTATGAAAAATTAAATCTCATTTATTGACAGTGCAAACATGAATATTATCAAATAACATAACCATACACAAAACTTTGTTTTAATTTTTTTTTAATCCTGTTTAACTTTTAAGTTATACTCTTTAAGATATAACTTAGCATCTCATATATTATGTTCCCCACATCTCTAACTTATTTAAATATTTTTAAAAAAATAGTTTTAAAATGTTTTAGCCATGAGAAAAATAATGTTTTATAACAATGATATTCAAAATAAAAGAATAAAATAAAAGTATACTTACATTCCTTCCTGATCTATTAAATCTCTTATTGCTGTAATAGTGTTTTTAGCTTTACGAGAATCTTCAACTGTCAAAATAGACAATTAAAAGTTATCAATGGAAAATTATGCAAGTCTTTTTTTAAAAAGTACATATAAGTAGAACAACTTTTGAAAAATAAATGAATTTTAACTTATGAAAATTGAAATCATATTAAGATGACATCAATAACATTTCTTGGTACTTGCGTATTAACATCACTGCAACAAAATTGGTGCCATGCAAATGGCACCTTGATATCATATAAAACGTGTTTTATATTAAAAAATACTAGTAGGTCAGATTTTGGTGGAAAAGGGCACAATTCGTGTGGCGCGTGATTAATACGTAAGTACTCATTTCTTAATTACATATAAAATATTAAGTTTAAAAAAAAACCCCATACTTTCCTATTCATTAATGTTCAATGTCAATATACTTCACTTGCATAAAACACACTTATAGACAATAAACATTTAAATTAAATATTTTTATCATTTTTTGATTGGAATAATTTTTTTAAAGAAAAAATATTTTTTAATTATATATATATTAAGATGACCAATTTTTTTTTACAATGAAAAAGAGGACAAAAAATTAAAGAAAAAATGACAATGTAAATATATGAAATATTTTATTAATTCAAACATTTGATTCTTCTAAGTTTGACAGTTTTATTATTATTATTATTATTAAAGGAATAAATTTTCTTCAAATTGTGATTTTTATTGAAGGACAAAATTGTTTGAAATAAGACTAACTTTTGTGGCTGGAATATGTTAAGCATCAATTTTTTGAATCGCTTTATGAAAATAGATGCCCGATTATGTACAAAATACATTGATATCGCTGATAATTCATACTGTACTGGCAAATGAAGCGTAACAAACAGTTCGCCCTGGCATCTCTGAATTTAGAGATTACTTTCAAAATATTAAAAAGGAGGACAAGTTGGAGGACACTTTTTGAGGAAGGACAGAACCTATAAAAGCAGGACTGTCCTCCCAAAAGGAGGACCATTGGTCACCTTATATATATATATTAAAAAAAGCCAATTATTAAGAAACTAAATTTTGAAATTTAGTTAAATTTGTAATTTAGCCATTACATAGTTATGAATTAATTTTTTAAAAATTGAATTAGATAGTCCTATATTAACTACAGATCATTATTAATTATCTCATGACATGTTTAAAATTTTGTAACCTAATTATGTGTATTTTTGCTCTTTTATTATTATTATAAATTCAATTTAGTTACATCCTTAATTTATTAATATTAAACAAATATATATTACTCACACTGTTAAATATTAATCATAAATCTAAATAATTTAGAACAATTTTTAAAGATTATGCAATTTATATTTTGGTAATTTTCAATCCATTAAATAAAAAAATATATATTTATTTTAAAAAATTGGTTATTTTTTGTGAAATAATATCCTTTTTTCAAAAAGATCAAAACAGTATGAAATATGAATGAAAAACAGTAGCAAAAATGTGTGAAAACAATTTTAATACTTAATACCTTACCTTAAGCTGAATCAATAAAGATAATATGCAGGCAGATATGGACTACCAAAAGGATTACAATGTTGATTTTATTTCAGATGAATCAATAAAAGTACGTGTCATAGAATTTGTTCCATTTTTCTTTTCCAATAACAACAGAAATCAATAAAATAATGATTAATTAATTATACTAAAATTGTTTCTCTAATTTCCAGAAAATACCTCATTATCTTCCTCATCATCTCTTAAAATGCTAGCTGTATAATGTTGATATACATAAAGTCATATATTAATTATCAAATAACTACAAACATTTAAGAAAATTAGGAGAATTCATTAACATTAAAGAGATGAATGTATAAAGTACAAATAAAGCATTACAATTAAGTTATCAGTTTAAGAAAAACTAATTAACACTTCATTAAAAGAAAGATATAAAGTGAGATGAAGAAAATAATTTCAAATACCTTGCAATCGGGAACGAATTGTATCCAGTGGAAAAAACACTGTCATTGCTGTTACACCTCCCTAAAAGTAAAGGATTACATCAAATATTAATGATTTGACAATAAAAAGCTAAATAGAATTTAGCTGATGAGAAATGAAGGGAGTTTTTTAATTAAAAAAATTCCAACCCCAAAGGTTCTTCAAAATTGTGACACAGTATTATGTAATTTGTTACAAAACTGTTTATAATTTCGACAAATTTCTATATCCTCATGGTAATTTATGACAACTGAAATATATATTCATGTATAACATGAAAATTCTTTCAGACTCATATTTAAAAGTACATTTTTCAGCTAATAAACTAATTAAAATATAACTAATTACTTTAAATATTATCATAAGTAATAATTTTCCGCATTCAAATAAGTTATCTCGGCTGAAGTTGTACTTAACATGATAGATGAGAGTACATGCTACTACATACATTAGAGCAATAATTATACAAGAGGAAATAAATACCTCTTAATCTAATAACAAAAAAATTCGAGGCATTAATTAGTAAACTAATGAAAAATCACTAAAATCTACTTTCATACAAAACTTACCGCAGCACCCGATATTGCATGCACAAACGTTTCATACGAAAATAATTTTTTGGTACTCATCTTGATACAAATTACTCTTTCTCATACACGGCAAAAGGAAAAAGAGAGAATTCTCTTCCTTCTATATTTACATGAAGCCGGAGCGTTTATCGTTAGGAAGAGAACTTGAGAGTCAATTGTGCTCTCAAGAGGAGCAAAAAATGAATTTCTGCGTGAGTCCTTATTCCGTCCAAATGCATTTATGCTTTTTATAATTACTTCAAAATTTTTAGTAATAATTACCAAAATGTGTAAATGTCATAAATTAGACAAAAACTGTATCAATTTTATTAAAACTTGATTTCTGAGTGATAAACAATGTATAACATATCTGAGAGATATAATGCCCCCATGGTTTGAAATTTTATTGTCATATTGTAATTTTAGTCATACATTCAATTTTGTTGTTGTTTTAGCTTTATTTTATTTTTAACTGTTGATTTTGATAATTTGCGAAGAAATTTTTTCTGTTTCATGAACAATTCCTTTTAATTAACTTTTCTTGAATAAATTGAAAGCCGTGCAATCCCCCACCCCTCCCCTCCTCCCATATTTCACGATCACGAGGGATGAATAAGTTTTCCCTTTTTTTGTCTACTTTTAATAGTATCTAGACAAACGATCCAAATTAAAGGTCGGCCAAATCGTTACTTTTAATAGGTTATTGTGTATTGGTTCATGTCTAACAATAAATTTCAGTTTCATATTACTTTCGCTCCTATATCCTATTATTTTATAAAATTGTTAAATCAATCTAAACTAAACTAAACTCAATGACGCAACAGCTCATGAGGACCAAGGCTTGCTGTGCCCTCTCAGTATTTGCGACCGGGGGCACTGAAGTGCATGTGCAGATGTTCCGATCAGATGGTTAGTCTGGCGCGAAACCCCCAGTGTTTAGTTTCCAAGCAAGCTTGGTATTCATTTATCGACCCACTGAAGAGATGAAAGGCTAAGTTGAACTTACCAAGCCTAGGATTTGAATCCCGGACCTGTGGCATGGAAGCACGATACGCCACCACTGGGCTTCAATCAATCTATTAATCAAGAAAAATGTTCCATTTCACTATTAATATTTTTTTATATTCAAATATTTTATATAAATTTTGAAATATAATCCTCTAATTCATAATTATGAGTCAAATTCCACGTCCATACGATTTCTGGAATGATATTGCACGAATCTACTATCTCAATCGCGAAAAGATATTCTATACCACACTATTGTGATTTACATTCTATGACACTATTAATTTATAACGTATTCCACTTTTATATTATTTTTAAAGAATTGATTTTAAATCGAGGAACAACACAACAACAAAAAATTATTTAAAATATTTACATTTTTCCAAATTTATTAGTATTCTGCAAAATTAAAACTTCCATTAAATGTTCTTTACACACATTCCCAATGAATGTTCTGTTTTCGTTTTGAAATTTTCAAAATTCTAAAAATAGATTTAGATGTTTTATTATTACATATAACTAGATTGAACATCAATTCTTTTAATTAAATTTTTTAAATATATTTAAATGCGTTTAAAGAAAATCCATGCTAAGCGTTCATAAGACATTCATATCAAAAGTATTTCAATTTCAAAAGTATAATTATAACTAATGTTTCGTTTTAAATATGAGAAGTAACAAAACATTTTTTTTTTTTCGTAAATTTATGTGTCATACTGGAAGAGATAGGGTTAAAAAATAAATAAACAGAACCCAGTGAATTTTTTATTTTGTTGTTTCGATTCCAGTTACAAGATAAAAAAAAAAAAGGAAACGTGCTACTACTTTATTACGGTTAAGCCTATTTTATTACATACTACTTATAAGATTGAAAATTAATTTTAAAATTGCCTTAAAAGTTACGGAAACCATAGTAGAACGCTTTGTTAGACTTCTTAGTTTTACTTCACGGTGACATTATTGCATGTTCAAATAATTATTATACACTTAAAAATCGCGTAGTTTGAAATTTTTCATTGATGTTCGAAAAAATTTTTCAATATACTGTAAGGGAAAATTTGTATCGAAATAAAAATAACCGATTTTCTGGGAAAGGGGCAGGCCTGTATTTTTTCTTCTTCTATTTATATACATTTTATGAATTAAAATCATTGCTTTTATATATAAATATTACCTCTGGGTTATGGAAATTATTGATATCATTGATATGCATATTTCTTAGATAATGTTTAGATTAACTGGGCTAATCTGACAAAGTGAGGAAAAATTATCTAATTTATGGCTCCCTCTTATTAATCTGTAGATTACTTGGATCATTTGCATGTTATCTGCAGTAAGCACCTTGTCAAAGAGTAAATAAGACCTTTGCACGAACAGTAGCGACATTTCGGTACGTTTAAATTAATATTCAGATAGACAACTCATTAATATTAGGAACTATTGTTTAAAAAACAAGATATACGTTTCTCTAATAAAATTATAAGTAATTTTGTATAATATTCAGCAGATTGTAAATAAAATATATTGACCTGTTAATTTTGATTTTAAATATTTTTATTAATATCACTTTCTAAAATAACGCTAGGGCTATTGGTAGAATATTCAAATAAAATGGTGTAGAACTACAAACTGGTCCTCCCCGGAAACAACCCTCTTCGCATCCAGCCTTTATTAAAAAAAAAAAATCTTATTGTTTGCATTTTTTTACAGGAAAAGTACACAAAGATAAATTTACATAAATTACAGGCAAGTTTCAACATTCGGCTCTAAACTACTTACAAGTATTAAAGTACTTTTTAGGACAGCGATAATACAGTTTCAAATTACAATGGAATAAAAAATATACGAAGCTCAAAAATAAATAAATAAATAAAAGTAAAACAAGAGTAAGAGAAAG
>BMAV01010693.1:136561-163213 GCA_019973955.1 Trichonephila inaurata madagascariensis | reverse complement strand
CCCCCCCCCCCCCCCCCCCCCCCCCCCCCCCCCCCCCCCCCCCCCCGTATTACGCTCCTGTGTACAATCAAAATCTGTTATACAAATGCACAGGTAGTACAAAATCAAAGAGAGAAGAGAGAGAAAAAAAAATTGTGTCTAATAAAACTCAGATTACACATTTATTAAAATGACGCCATCGCTTCCTGTTTATACTCTTCTCTCAATTTCTTCTTAATTTTTCCTTCTACTTGATAGGAATGAATTAATACTGTAAGGAAGACTATTCGTTTTAGCTCCCCCATCGCTTTTTATAGATAAACCAATACAACAAAAAGCGATCCAACCTCATTAGAGGAATTTGGTTACAGATAAAAAGAATCCCTATCCGGGGCCCCCCGGACCCCCCCCCCCCCTAAAGCCCTTGATTTTTTTTCGAATGGTTATAATCCTATGTATATATTACGTAAAATTTAGTTATGTATTTGCTATTAATAATTAATTTTATTAATTAATGCTAATAATTTATTCAATAATTAATTTTGTATTGTTTTTGTTCCCGAAAATCGACAAAATCAAAAGAATATGTTGGGCGGCGTATTGGAGCATGATACCAAAATGATGGACTTCGACCCTGGACACCCCCCTTGAAAAATTTTTGAGTGCGCTACTGATCCTAATATATGATTTTAATTTAGAATGAATAGAAAGATTTTTTGGTGGTGGAGCTCACAATTTGGAACTGCGTTCAAGTAACGAGGATGACACCTGAGCTGACAATTTACTTCCCAAACTTCTACACCCCGCCAACGTGAAAAATTTGAACCTCGAACATTTTAAACATGCCTCAGACTCTCTATACGGCGTTTCTTCGGTAGTTTTGGATTCGAAGGACTGGACAAACGCCAACCACGAATTCGCGACCATGGCCACTCGGCAACCACGGCCATATTTATTTGTTAAAAAATTTTTGGATTCATTTTTAGTACCTAAATAATCAATCTGATAAGAGATTAATTTATAAACAAAACAAGTAATATATAAAAAAAATTAAGTCAATTCCTACTTAGATCATCAAAATTTTTTTTTATTTTAGCTACTTTTTATTAAATAGTTACAATTAATATAAATATGTATATACATATGACAGAATCACAACATTAAGTGGTAATAACTTTTATTATTTATTATTAAAGTATCGTATTGTATTTTAAAACAACCGTGTTTATGAAATTTCAGTTCAACTGAATGCTTCAAAACGTGAGAAAAAAACCTTTTCAAGTTTTGACACAAGTCGCCAAAATAGTCGCTAAGTCACCAAAAATGGAACCAACGTAGCTGTGTATTTGTAATTCCTTAAATAATTTATTTTAATCAATTAATTTTTATTAATTATAATTAGATTATTGTATTGTCATCCAAAATAATAGTGTGTATAAAATTTCAGCTCAATTGAGCGCTTTAAAATGTTTTTTATTAACGATTGAAAATTCCACCAAAATAAAAATAAATAAATAGAGTGTGTGAGCTAATAGTAGGAATAGAAACAGAATACCAAAGAGTCAATTAAACAGTTTAAAAGTACTTTTACAGTTATGGAAATGAATTTGGAAAAAAGAGAGAGTTAAAAATTATTCTTATTTGTTAGTGCATTTGCGACACTTAAAATTACATGCCAATTTTTTTTGTAACAAACACACCTATTTATTGTATATTTTGAGTTTCAATCACATTATCAAAAGCCTATTCAGTGCCAAAGGAATTCTCATAATGACACTTTCACTCTCATGACGTTCTGAAAGCGGAAAGAGGAAGGAAAGGCGGATGAAAAATGATAGAAACCAACAGTTGCATTGTAACGATTCGAAATTCATTACCCAGGTGAAATGCGGAAAATAATTTGTAAGTGGTTCCTCCTTTAGTGGGATACAAATCAAGTAATATACATTTTGAAAAAAATAACATATTATTAGAATTCAGAGATTTTACGGTACGAAGTCAGAGAGATGTACATCTTCTTAAGATAACATTTCATGTGCGCCAGTTGACATGGAGGTGATCAGATGATCTATATAGCAAGGAAATAAGGTATTGCAGAATGCTCTTAGAAGCATTCGAATACAATTCAGAAGGAATAGTTCAGTGCATTGTCTTGTTGAAGGACGAGGTCTCTAATCGAAGGGTGAGGACAAAGAAATGAAATTACATTATTAAGAACATCATTGCAATGCAATATACGTAAAGAAACTTCAGAGAAGAATGCTATCTCCACTAATTTGTAGAACACCCTATTAGCAAGAATACATTGCTTCATGTGCACTTGTTCCTTGTTATTGGAATGTATCAACGTGATTCAAAATTCATGAACTCATACAACATTTTCCCACGTCTTAAATTCCTTGACTACGTTCCCATGCCTATTTCGTCTCCGAAAAAAATATAATTTAAGAAGCTTTCACTTGCATCAATTTTCGACATAATTAAGTGGCCGTGATAGCCGAGTAGTTAAGGTATCGAATCGTGGCTGGCCTTGTCACGAGTTCGAGCCCAGTACCACTAAAGACGCTGTGTAGAAGACTACTCGCTGTGTAGGGAGCTCGTTAAATCTGTCGAGATCAAACGTCCTCCCGTTGGTGTGGTGTGGTAGTTAGGAGAGGGGCGTTCACGTCACTTGACCATGGTTCAAAAGTACGTGGTCCGTCGCCAAAAGCCCTCGTGTAGCTGAACATTGCGACGTCAATATTCACTCACTCACTTACTCGACATCATAAAAGTGACAAATTCCACTCACTTAGTTTAGTGTTCAGGTTTAATCTCATGCTTCAGCTGAATCTTGTAGGCGGGAAGTCATAAACGCTTACGAAGGACATTTTGAATGGTAGTTTTCGGAATACCCGAAACTAAACATCGACGAGCAAGGGATTTTTAAGACAGGATTGCTTTATGCTTTCGACATTTTCTTTTGGTGCTTGGTCGTACAGGAGGAGCGCCTTATGCTAGACTTCCATTTACATTAATTTTTTTATCTATCGATTCCAATCTTTATCATCTGGAGCCTTTTCCTCGAGATCTGACGAATGCCTTTCTCGCTGCACTGCTACAATTGATTTGAATTCTGCGTAACATAACACAAACTGCGTTCTTTGTTTACGGTCCATATCTCTAGGCACGAATTCAGACTGGAAGAATAACTATACAGAGAAACCCGCTACTGTGACACTAGAGAGAACTAGCAACGCCATCTAGTAATTGGAGAAAAAACACATTCATTCCCATATTTCAAATTAAGCAATATTTCCGTACGTTTTTACCTTAATTTTTAATAAAGTTTCAAATTCCTGGCATTCTTTTCTGATGACCTTGCATATAATGTCTGATAACTGGATAGTCATTTTCTTACCGCTTACATTGCTGCTTACGGCTCAAAATTTGCAGGAAGACAGGTATCATTAACTCTTTTCTCATATATATATATATATATATACACATATGGGTGTTTTAATACAAATAATTATTTGCTAAACGGGGGGATTTAGTAATACTTTGACTTGCAAACAGCCTTTTGAAATGTAACCTGTTCGAAAGAAGAGTCTTGGTATATTTACCAAATGTTTATGATGTAATGTTGTGGGTTTGTTGAGAAGTATCATGGTAAAAAATAATTTGGTTACTGCTACTTCAAAAAGAATGACTTAAAGCTGTATCATTACAATCAAAGAAAAATTAGCGGATATTTGAGAAAATTATGATGCCTTTACTTCTGCTTCCAAAATATGAAATTAAAGGCGAATTAGATTTTAAAATAATGGAAAGTATCTTTTGTAGTAATTTGTAAAAGTTTTTGATGTTTATCGAAGACAGAAATAAAAAAATATTTTTTAAAAAAAGTGTTCCTTCAAAAAATTTGTTTAATACATTTTGACTCGACTTATATTTAAAAAGTTGTACATTACATATATTTCAATATATTATGGCAATGCAGGTAAATAAATATTTAGTTATTCTTTCATAATATGAGCACAATGTAGTATTTCCAAATGCAAAGAAAAGTATTTGCATTTATTAATAAGAAATTCCATATATATATACATAAATTTTTTAAAAAATAAGACTCTGTTCATGATATTTTTATTGAAAATATATTATTACATATCAAGCACAGATGTATAATTTTTTTTTTCTTCTTGAAATATCTGAAAGAAAAAAGAAGTTTTAATTAATGAATATATATAGAAGCCTATATTTTATATTTAAGTATTTTATTTCTTGATTTATTGTTCATAAAGTGACTTATGAGTTCTATTGTTTACTTTGATAGTAATATTTCTTTATTTTGGAAGATAATTCTTTTGTGCATTCAAAGGTTTAAAATAATTTCATCACACAAACTCACTTTTACGATTTCCACTCCTTTTCCTTTAGTTCAAAACGCTTTATCTTTCCACTCACTGTTTTTGGTAGTTCTTTCACGAATTCAATCTGTGAAATAAAAGATAGTTTGAGCGAGAAAAAAAAAGTGTTATTTTTTTCTTGAAGAAAAAAGTCACTAAGAACCCTTTAAAAATATTTGTTTTAATTTTAAGTTATGATTTTACTTTATTAATTGAGAAATTCGGATGAAAAAAACCACAAATTCTTTTATTTAAAGATACTTTAATTATTTAAAATATCATTTTGGAATGAAAATAAAAAAATAAGTACTTTTGTATTATACCGTCGACCAATTTCGTCAAATCAAAATATGTTGCCAAATGCCGCGATATACGGCTAATAGTGGAAACCTTTTCACCGCATGTTCGAGTGTATTGATAATAACGATGGCAGCATTTGAAGACATTTTTTTGAGTTGGCGACGTCTTTGGTTATGCGAAATTGGTTTTGACGGTATAATATACAAGTACCAAAAATCATGATATGTACTATATGTCTAAGAGCAATTTGTGTTATTTCTCTCATGAAAACGATATTTTTATATAATTAAGAGTGCTGTTATACAAAGATAATGAGCTATCATAAAGCTGAATTTCTTTTTCATTGATTCATATTTATGCGATTCATTCGAAAATCAGCGCATTATCATTTTTATAAATGAACTTCTAAGTTACTCTGTGTTGTATTGTATAGTTTTCTTTACGGAATGTGAAAAGAAATATTACTTTTCTTGGATACTTATAAGGAGCCGTCGTCCGTTTCGTATGTTCTTGAAGCTCCTTGATCAATTCAGATTTTAATTCTTCTGATTCTGGATAATCCTTCAGAACAACAAAAGCCTTGACGACCTGCAATGTGAAATAACAATTTTATTATAAAATTATAAGAATTCAGTTTCTTCGTAAAGTTTATCACATGTAAAAAAAATAATTAATTTAATTTTCGAACAATTATTATCCTGACTATCATTTTTCGATGTTTACGTATTATACCTTAGACCAGTGCTTCTCAAACTTTCAATATACGTGACCCACTATTCAATCATCATTTCCATCGCGCCCCCTCCATACAATAAAAATTTATTGAATTCAACAATACTATACTTTGACACTAAAGTTACAGTACGACTTTAACCTCCTATGTGCCACCGACATATATAAACGTCTCACTCAGTCAAAGTTTTAATTTTCTGGACGTATATATACGTCTTACCGAAGTATGATTTTTTTTGTGCACTGTTATCCATAAGATTATTCCGAGGGCTTTTGAAATACAATAAAAGGACCTTGACAGTGTTTGCGAAGGTTTGACTTATTTCAGAGGATTTGCTTATTTATTCCTTTTCTCCCCCCCCCCCAAAGATACATCACATAGGGGCGTCTACGTGGTAAACGGTGGCATTCAAGAGTGAATCACGTAACTTTTAATCTGCAGTTAAGGAATTAATCATAAACCGTACAAATTATCAAGATAAGTGTTAATACAAACCCATGGGGTCACCAATAATTATCAAATTTGTTCTTAACTTAGTATTGTTAAATTAATAATAAAATACATTGTACAGTACTGATACATTTATAAGTGTATTATATCAGTGTAAATGTGTATTTTATTTTTTATTATATGAGAAAGTACTTTGTTGTTTACTTTCAGTAAATTAATTTTTTAAATAATCTTTTGTTTTCGACTTTTCAATATGCTCACGCCCCCCTCGTAGAGTTATCATGCCCCTCAAGGGGGGGGGGCGTGCCTCACAGTTTGAGAAACGCTGCCTTAGACAGATTTCACCAAATTAAAAGACGTCGACAGTTCAAAAAATTTCGCCAAAAGCTGTAACCGTTATTGTGTTCGAGCGTGCTTAGAAACAGTTTTCCACTATTGGCTGCATATCACAGCATATGGCAACCTTTTTTTGGTTAGACGAAATTGGTCTGCGGTATAATACGTAAGTAAGGATATTTCTATTTAAAGGACAATTTAAAGTGATATTTTAAAGAAGATTTGTTGAAAACATTTTAAACAAATGTCACTAATACGAACAATGTAGATTTCAATATCATTTCTTGAAAGCGTAAATCAACCTTTTATAGGGTAGTATTTTTATTTAAATAAAAATGTACCTTAATCCTACAGTCAGAATGCATGCATACAGCTTAACAAAGGATTTCAAACATTTTTAAAGTACATATTTTTTTCACTAACCTCACCTCGCTTTTCGTCAGGACTGCTGGTAACCGCAACTTCTACCACATCAGGATGTTCCATTATAGCACTTTCTACTTCAAACGGGCCAATGCGATATCTGCAAAAACACTTTTTTAAAATATAATGGCTGTTTTTTTATGAAAATAAGATTTGATAAATTTCGATCACCAATCTAAAAACGTGATCTTACAAATATTTTTATATGCTCTATTACTGTTAAACTCTACTTGAAACACTTTAAATCATAGGTTTGCAACCGGTAGTCTAAGAAGCGAAATACAGAAAGAAAGAAATCTCAGGAACCCAACTTATTATTCACTCTCAACTTGTAGTTCAGTTCAGTTCAGTACAGTGGGTGAGAGAATATTAACGTCGTACTGTTCAGCTACTCGAGAGCTTTTAGCGACGGAGCTCGTAATTTTGAACCATAGTCAAGTCACAAGGACGAAACCTGAGCTTGCATCCCTTTCTCCAAACAACCACACCACACCAACTGGAGGATGTTTCGGCTCTCAACAGATTTAACGTGCATCACTCCCCTACACGGCGGGTCTTCAACGGTACTAGGCTCGAAGTCATGACACGCCAGCCACGAGTCCGTTACCTTGACCACTAGGCTACCACGGCCACAGTACAGTGTATCCAGTACTGCATATATGAAGACTTGGTCAAAGCCTCATGGTCCGAAAGAATTTGATTACTATTGTGATTAAATTACTACGTTTACATTCCGTGTCATACGTTTCTTTTTTTGCGCTCAACTCATCTACAAGCAGTTCATATGTGGAGAGATATTTGAAATGAGATTCAAAATCTGAAAATATGTTGAGTGAAGAAAACAATGTTTACTAAGACATTAGGCTGAAGAAAAAAAGACATTATAAGGAGATTGTTTTAATTAAGAATATGTAAAGTTCATGCAATGATATGATTAAAAAAATTCAAAGCTATAAGACCCAGCAATGACTATCAATTGCATATTAAATATTAAAATTAGTGACTGAAACTCCCGACCCCAGTTACAAAACATACTTGTACATGTTGACGTAAAAGAAGGTATATAGATTCTTTACTTCATCTTACATTGCATTCTTCCAAGTATTCATCAATTGTTGATCCGGATCTATGACAGTGCCCAAATCCGGTGGACCATCATATCTGATATGTTCGGTTGGTGAAAAGTCTGTTGACTTTATTGGAAAAGCCAAAATATCCAGAAGTAGTTGAGAGTAATAAGAGCTGTATTAAATCTGATATTATGTAGTTAGAAAATGCTTCCAGTATGACAAGCCCTGAAGGATGTATGGATGGATGTAAATCCACAGGCCACTAATTCATATGCTGACCAACGACACTTTAGACAAATAATTGGGAACTTCCAACACAGACCTTATGTTCTGTCAGAATGCCTTTACAGGGGAAAAAATACCTCAGGTTTCTGCAACAGCTGCCACCAGACAAGTTAAGCAGCGTTCCCTCACATATCTGGTGGATATGTAATGGAGCACCAGTCTATTACGTGCGAAACTATCTAGTTATAAGAATTCCGGACCGAGGACTTAGACGATATGATCCTTTTCATCTCCATTTCACATTTTTGTGGGGACAACTAAAAATTCTTAAGTATCAGACTTTCGTTGAATCTACAGAACTCGTCTACAGACCCTCGGCCACTGCAGAAGTGTATGATATGCATGATATTTTTCACAAAGTTCGATAATACTTTTTTCAACGTTATCCCGTGTATAAAGTCTCTAATGGTTACTGTTATGAACTCTTACTGTAATCGAATGTCATTCAAAATGTTTTTGTAACTTAATCGTACTTGTTTCTGCCCGGTATAGCAACATCACCTTCGGTGCCCCCTAACGCTTTTCCATTTTAATGTCGACCATCTATTATTTTATAAAAAAACTTTTTGTTTGGCTATATACTATCATCTCTTAAAGTTTTTCCTATCTTTTTTGAAACACTCTGTAGATACTTCTGGCCATTAAAATTTTAACACCCTGAAGGAAAATTAGTAGAACTGTCAAATTCTCATGGAAGAAAGACGAGGCTAGAATATTCAAATCATTAGCATTTAACTGAAATTGAACGACGCATTAAGGAAAAATGACAACTGAAACTATGTATAAAAGAAAAGTTATATTGTGGGTTTCTCATTCGGAAATCGCATTTTAATGTTCGTGAGAAGATCGTGCTACGTCGTGTATAAGAAGGAGAAAATACTATAGTGGCAGGATCATAGCCAATGGAGAGTGTGGTTTATTGTTCTGTGATATTGCTGCTCGCATTGAATCGAATCTATCGTCTATCCTGCAAACAAAAAATCGATGGGTTCAAGAGAGTCATACTGAAAGCAATGAAAGATCTGAATGGTATCCTGCCATTAATTTTCGATTGGACATACATGTTGTCAAGCCGGCCTTACATGGACACATAAAGGAACCTGACAAGTATTCGCAAGGACAATGTGATGACATCTAGAGCAGTATGAACTGTAGGCATGGAGATCATTATTACGGCTTCACTTGACACTGCAACATAGAGGCGCACCGCAACAGTGGTGTGTAAAACGACAAAATCGGATATAGGAAAGGTAGCTCGTAGTATTTTCAGACGAGTCTTGGGTCTGCGTGCAGCATCATGACAAACGTATTCGTATCTGGAGACATCGAAGAAAAACATCTCTCGTTCGCGTCGTCGATAATTTGAACAGCCAGATCCCCTCAGATCTCATGGTTGGCGGCTGTGTCCTATCTTCAAATCTCAGAGATGTCATCTTTCAGTAAGATAATATAAAACCGCATGTTGCCCGTCATTTCTTGGTCTGCACCAACACGGAGGATGTTCGACTTTTGCCTGTCCAGCATGTTCTAAGATTCCCTCCTCCCCCGAATACGCCTGGTCATAGATTGCTGAGAAAATGGGCCGCCATTGGTCTCCAACGATTACATTTGAAGAATGCGAGGCACAGATGGGAAGTACATGGAATGGCCCGTATGACTAAGATGGCAGCTGTATGTACTAATATCGGAAACCTGTGTACCCTCAAATTGCCTACAATATCAATCCTGTTTTCTTCCTATTATGATGTGTATGTTACACGTACAATAAGTAAAGTTTTATTTGTTCTCCCATCTTGGTGTTGAAATTTTAATGACTAACAGTGTATACATACATATGTGTGTATGTGTACAATAAAGTATTTTTTGCACATCAGCTATTGTTAGTAATAGCATATTTCAATTGTAATTCACACAGAACAATTAATGATTTTTCAAACTCGTCTGAAATTAAGTCAAAAGTTGAACATCCACTGCTTTTTATTTATAGAAGTCAGATTCAATTTTCTTAAAAGAAGAAAAGAGTCCAACTTAAAAAATCATACCCTGCTGAATTAATGATATCGTCATTTCTTCCGACGAACCAAAAGTATCCATCTTCGTCATAGTACGCCAAATCACCAGTGTGAAAGTAATTTTCTGTGAGGGCCTTTTTCGTTTTTTCAGGATCATCCTGAAATTAAATGGTCATAATTAGCTGTACTTAATTAATAAGTAATGGCGTAGCTACCACCGTATCAATGATAAGAGACCCCCAAGCTACAAGGGCCCCAAAACATGTGAGGAAAATTTGTTAATATATTAAAGAACCCCTAAAAAGGGTGTGCAAGAAATTTTGATACGGGGCCCACTCAGAACTAGCTATGCCAATGTGAATAGGTCACTATTTTTTGTACTAGAAAATTTTTTTACAACTGTTTAATTTCTAATGCAACTGTATAATTTCTAATATATGACTATTTTGTGTTCCATAGTTAAAAGTAAAATAAGCAAAGTATTTATTTGTAGTACATTTTATTCAATTAATGACAAGCAGCTAATTTTGAAATTGAATGACTTACTTTATATCCTAAAAATAAACCAAAAATCTTGCCATTTCTCTTTTTTAATGCTATTTCACCAGTGATGCCTGGACCCAGCTCATTTTCATTCTCGTCTAGAATCTATACAACAAAAGAAAATATTTTTGGAAGTGTAATAATGTTCATCTAACAAATATGCATTACGAAGTGATAAATTAATAAATCATATTAATCGGTAAATTCATTAATTAATCAAGCATAGCAAGAAATCTGGTTCCGCTTTCTCTCAATGTAAAGAGATCATTTCATTTCAAAGAAAATCTAAGAAACTTCCTTTAGGACTGTGAAAAGTCTTAGGTTGCAGTTTTGGCTTAGAGATAGCGTGCTCGCTTCGTAAACCTACGGTTGCGGGTTCGATCCTGGCTGAAGCGGATAGATCTTATGGGCACATAGGCACGCATGTCATATGATTATGTGGCATGTAGATCCCTAGAGTATCAATTTGGTTCTTGTACTCTCAGAAAAATTAAATCACAATATTTAGCATTCGACGAGAACTTGAACTTTTTTATTCGAGCGTCAAAATTTGGTGGCGAGAGCCGTCACTAGATGGTGCCATTACTTAAATGGTTCCCACGGGGAGCTTGCCATATCTGCAAAAGCTTAAGTGCCAAAATGCAGCCCATTTGAAGAAAAAAATGATAAAGGAGGTCGAAGATCCTGCACTACGCAACCTGTTAAGCCAATACATAACTTCCCGCTACTAAAAAAATAAGATAGTAAAAAGTCGGATACCTCGTAACAGAAGAGGATTCAAAGCTTTTTTTCGTGTATTAGATCTATGCAGAGTATCCTCGAACACAAACTGGGTAGTTAAGGACCCTGATTCTTTTCGTATCAATTTTTAATTTTTAAAAATCATATTTGTTTTTGTCTAACTTTAATGACATCATGTTCAGTAAAATTAAATTTCAATAATTATAATAGGGAAGTTGAGACCTAAAAGACATTTATTGATATTTTGCCTCAAGGACATGAATTTAAATGAAATTAATCCCTCTGAATATCTGCGAGTGGTTCAGTGGTTCGATGTTTTTTTAATAAAGTCAAATTAAAAATATAAAATTTTCTCTCGAATTTAGTTTAACATTACAGCAATCGTTAAATATCTACTCTAAAAAAACGCGCAGTTCCCACAAACGCATAAAATTTAAAGCATTTAAAAAAAAAAAAAAAAAAAGAAGTTGTCAGACTCAATAGAAAGATACACAAATAGTCATTAATGATCAAATTATTTCACTTCGAAGAAATAGATGGATTAATGGTGCTTTCAGGATTGAATAGCATAGATACATTAAAATGGAAAAACGAGCAAAAGTATTAAAATAAGCAGAGGTGTTTACAATGCAACAGTCATACATGGAACTATTAATAAAGTTACGCAATTCCTGGAAAGGATTCATACCGAAATTTATTTAAAAATAATGAACATGAGTAAATGACTCACTATATATGCATACTTATAATTGCTAGTAGTATCAATAATAGAATTTATCTATATAAATTTACACCTGAAAACACTTCAGACATGATTATTATATTAAAATAATAATTGATATGATGCATGTTATAAATTTAGATAAATGAAAACCCTTTTTCTTAAATATTTTTACATAATAATTATTTAAACATTTCTATCATTTACTAAATTAGGGAACTTAAGGTATCCGACTACGTTCGGAGCCGTGATTTTAAAAAAGCGCATAAATGGATAATTGTCATGATATTTAGTGTCACTTAGATTAGAATACATGCATAAAATTGTTTTAAGAACATTTTGTCAAAAAAAAAAAAAATTATTTAAATACAATATTTTGGCAAAAAATTAACTTAAAATAATCTTTTTTCCAAATGTTCTCCTTTTGTGAAAAATGCTTCTATTATAATAATATTTTGACTGTATATAGCTCAGACCTCCCTACAGAGGCTCAACTAGAATTTTTGAAAAATTCACATTATTTTCAGAGTTGCCACCAATTTAAATAATTATTGGCGTTTTTTTTTCTTATTATTGCTCCCCTCTGTTGTCGTAAAATATGGATAAACCCACTTCTATTTTATATATTTCAAAAATTCTAGTTGAGCCTTTGTACAGAGGTCTGAGCTATATAAAGGCAAAATATTATTATAATAGAAGCATTTTTCACAAAAGGAGAACATTTGGAAAAAAAATTATTCTAAGTTCATTTTTTGCCGAAATATTGTATTTAAATAAATTTTTTTGTCAAAATGTCCTTAAAGCAATTTTTTACATGTATTCTAATCTGAGTGACACTAAATATCACGAAAATTATCCATTTATGCGCTTTTTTAAAATCACGGCTCCGAACGTAGTCGGATACCTTAATCAGTAAAGTTAAAAAAAAATGTAAATGTTATTATCGGATTAACAAGTTTGCTTCTAAGCAATTTCGAATTCACTTTGATAGTAGCTTCCATTACAATGCCTCTAAAGTTAGTAAATATCGTTACTTTTTAAAATAGTACTTAGAACTTTAGACCACATCTTTTCTACTTAATAAAATATTCCACATATTTACAGAGCCACACGGAAAAATTGGATTAATTGAGGTAAGAAGACTGAAATAAAATAGTACGTAAATTTGCCAACACATGCAAAATAAACATTTAACTGTAAAATTTACAGACATAAAATATCAGAACGGGAATATATAAAGCCTGTTTTGTAGCATACATATAACATAGTGCATATAACACATACATATAACACAGTAGACAAGGGATATGTGTGTTTTAAGTCGATTGTGTTCGTTCCAATTGAAAATCAAAATGTCTTGTAGTGTAATTTTACCAGAAAGTGAAAAAGGCAAAAAAGAGCGTCATTGCTACAGGAGTAATTGGTAGAGAATTGAATCATTTTAATAAAGTTATCATTAATTCCTTAAGAAATCTGGATATAAATATGGATAAAAAAATAACAGGACATAAGTCGAAATTAAGTGTGCAATAGAAACAAAGAACAATTAAACTAGAGTCAACCGTAACTGAAAGATGCGCTGAGAATAAAAAAACAATATGAATTAAATTTAAATGTCTCCAAAGAAACAGTTCGCTGAATTGAGCAAAAAGTTTTAACATAGTGCGATACAAAATACCGTGCAAAAAAACCAATACATAACGTTTTTCGTCTGGAACTTGCTCGGCTAAATATGGATCTTTAACGAAGCATGCTAAGATATTCTCTCTTCATAATGCAAGCTGCTTGGGTTTAAATCGGAGTTGTTTGCAGGTAATTTTTAGAAATGAAAAAAAAATTTATCTGACTAGGGGAGAGTATTCCCTGTCCGCCTGACGGCATACCAACCCCCTTTGTGCAAATTATACGACTGTTCATACTCAATGCCCAAATTGTATAACTGTAATTTACATGTATTATGTAGTTCTAATTCGCCGTCTGGTTCGAAGTTTCTCTAACTGTTCAGGATGTAAATTTTCAACTAATCTCTTTCAAAATCTCTGCCTTTCGTACACTTTTTTCATTTGTTCTCTTTTTCACGTAATTCATTCTTGGTGCCCCTCTTCAGTTAAATTTTCAACTTTTTAAGACTCATTTTTACCAACTATACTTTATGTATCAATAAATTTATTACAGCAACACGAAAAACTTTTTTATATACATAATTCAGCAATGGATCTGCATGTGATGAGAGGTAAAATTTATAAATTGTGAGTCATGTTCACTCTTCGGATAAACTTTTAACATCAACCTTTCTGTCCATAGAACCATCTTTTGTCGAAATGATAGCAGCTAATTCATTGCATGACGCTTTATTATAACCTTTAAGGGTGATCTTTAGGGCTTTAGACTACCATCTTGGTCTTTATTTTGAATTTCATACAAAGTTCTATATTTTTCTGGGTATGGATTTTTATTCATAATTGGCTGTAAAATTTGAAATCTTTAAAGCAATTTTTTAACTATTTTTGCTCGTTCATGAAAAGCCTCACCATCATCATAAATGTAAAATTGTCCAAACTGGGTTTTAGCTCCATTCTGTTGTAAAGATGTAGTTGCTGTTACTAACTGTACCTTATTTACAAATAAATTTATTACAGCTTCACGGAAAATGTTTTTCAGATATAGAGAGAAATAATATATGTTGTTTATGTTGGATTCATTCATGTTGTGGAGTGAGTAAGAGTTACATTAATGTCATGCTATGAAACAACGCTAGGGCTGTGTGATAACCCCCTACCTGGGGAAACCATCTCTTCATCTACTCGACCTAGATTTGTGGGAGGTAATGATTCATGACCCAAGCTAGCCATAATAAAACCAATTTATTGTTATCAATTACAATAGTCAAAGACAACCTTACTCTAGGAAGGAAATCAGGAGTGATACATCGCAACCCTAAATCATATGTGAATAAGCACCTGAAATCCTAACCACTTAACTTTAAGTTAAGTTATCCAATGAATCTCAATCTTCCTTACTTTATTTGAATAGTTAAAAAGCCCGTTCTACAATTACACTTCTAAGTTCAGATCCTTACCGTAAGCTCACGGCGTTCAGCATCTCAGCTTCCTTTCCTCCTTCTTCCTTTTTCCTCCAAACCATTACT
Organism: Trichonephila inaurata madagascariensis; assembly: GCA_019973955.1. Classification (NCBI taxonomy): domain Eukaryota; kingdom Metazoa; phylum Arthropoda; class Arachnida; order Araneae; family Nephilidae; genus Trichonephila; species Trichonephila inaurata. Next base: position 148,081 of record BMAV01010693.1, on the reverse strand, counting down.
AAACCTCCATTATATATATACTAACTAATCTTAATATCAAGGTTTCTTCTTGAGAGGGTTGGCTGTGAAATAACTCAATTGATGGCTCCAAAGATTTCCCAAGAGGATTAGTTGAAAGACTCGGTAAAACCCCGTCACAGGGCTATTGGCGAGGAACCTCTTAATTTTGAACAAGATCAAGGGATGAGGATGATACCTGTGCTCTGGCATACAAGTCGTGTCGGAAGGATTGAAGAAAATAACTTTGTTTCTCAGAGAGAAATTTTGGAGGAGGAAGCTGCGTGAGAGATATATGGAGAGTTTCAGCACATACAAAACTTTATCTCGCTTTCATGTCATCATGAAAGCAAATTTCAGACTACGTAAACTGTCTAGTCTCACATTTCGAAGAACGGAGTTGGTTTTCGAATAGGACAATGCCAGTATCCATACCAGTTGTGAAACTCAAAATTGGTTCTTACAAAATGTCATTATCTTAGATTTATACCACCTCTTTCTGAAAACGAGAACCCCATGTTGAAAATGCGAGGTATTGTATGTCCTCCTTATGCATACAACCGCCAATTTCATTTGGTAGCTAATCTGAAAGAAATTTCACAACTCCAAAAACATATTGAAGTTTCAGCTTTGAAAAATCTTTCAAACTCTATGAAAATTCGCATATTTGATGTAATTAACAATAAAGTATATGTTAAAAATGGATATGTGTGTCTAATTTTATTCCTTTTTTTTTCAAAACAAAGTTCCGATTTCTAACTGGTTTTATATTTATTCAGCAGCTAAAAGAACAATTTTTATCAAACTTTTTTGCTGAATGTGCCCAATAAAAAATTTGAGGACATCTTAGTTTTTAGCATGCTATATGGGCATGTACCTTCTTATTCTTACTTCAAATATATAAATACAGTCAGACGACCCCGATTTAACGAACCCCTGTTTAACTAATTTAGCGTGTAACGGATCTATTCGCGTAACTCCTACTAATCTTCTTGTGAAAAAACTGGTTTTTTTAAAAATATTATTCTATTGAAAACTTTCTCCCGAAGAAGAAGACGCGAGTTATGCAAACGAAGGTTATATTTAAACATTAACTTTCAGAGTCGAAGGAGAGAGAGGTTAGAAGATAAGGGATAGCAGTTACTGATTAACGTAAAACTAGTCGAGGGAGCTTCGAAGATTATTTGCTTGATATTTAAGATTGACGATTTGGTCAATTTGGTATTTAAATTGGATTAGTGTCGGCTCGAAAAGAAAATATATAATATTAGAGAGAAAACTTATCTTCAAATATTTCGAAAGTATATTGCTAGGACGTGCTAAGAGTAAGTGTGATTCGATTTATAATTAAATATCCAACTATCTCATCTACATCGCTTTTGCTCCCATATTTATCTACAAGTGCATTTCCCAACCTGGGTTGTTGAAATTTGTTAGGCTGTTAAGATTTGTTAATAAATTGTGTTTGTTTTGACTCCGGGTATAGAACCTTCCTTCTAACCCTCGTACACTAATGGATGGAACAGCCCATCCATTACAAGCGATTTATCATATTTTTTTTTTTCTCCGATTAAAATGGAGGCAAAACTCCCTATTTAACGAACAGTAAACATTGAATTGATAAATTATTTCAACAACCGGAAAAAAAATTCTATTAGTTTGGATTAGAAAAAAATTGGATTTCTTATTTCTTTTCAAATGACATTCTTTTTGCACGAAACACAAAAAGACTTTTCTTCTGACTAGCAAATTTCGACAGTGAAGAGTGCAGCCAACACCTCCTAGGAGGTGTTGGTGCAGCCCATTATCTTAGACTTTAAAACTGTAGATGTGTCATGAGGGAAACGTATCACGTGGGTTTTGAATAGGACAGAGAATTCCTCCGTCTCCTTCCATTCCGCAACTCAGGGAATATCTTCACAGATTTTACCATTTGCTCCCTTTTTTGAGAGAAGTTTATTATACCTGCAGATTTGCAGAAAATTTGATTTTGAAAATTTGTTAAGCATGAGGGATTGTCGGTAATAAATGCGAAGCGATTTTTATGCAGAAATTGATGATGAAACTCCTATCAAAACTGTTGCATTTTCTAATTCTTTACATTGTTTGGTAACTGAAAACATACCTCATGCAGAAAGATGTAAAGGATATAGTATTTTCTTTTCTACATAAAGACGAAAGACAAAAAGATTGTCAAACATCTAGCAGTCATTATTTTAAAATTTCCAATTAACTGGTGCGTAATAATTTGCTAATAGTATTTTTAGATGCGGAATAAAAGGTGTGTAATTTTTAACTATTGATATTTGTTGAGTAGATAATAATAATAGAATTTCAAAAGAGTAAGTGCAAAATTTGAATCTTTTTTTTTTTGGACCCCGATTTTACGAATAACCCCGATTTAACGAATAAAATGTTCTGTCACAATGTATTCGTTAAATGGGGGTCCTAATGTATATATAAACCCAGAATATATTGGTGTCCTACCTTATATAACTATATTATTTTTTTAGAATACTGATAAAAATTAGTGAAAATTAGTTTCAGAGAAATTTAATTATACCAAGTTTAGAAATGCATATAACAATAATTAAACTTGAATATAGGTTGCTGATAATTTTCTACTACAAAGGATATTTTTCACTTTTCAACTTTCTTTTTCCTTTTCTTCAATGACAGATTTTAGAGAACTACGATTATCCTTTTCCTTAATGTTTCTGTTTCTGTATATGTAACTTCGAACATTTGAAAAGAAATAAGATATAATCTTTAAAAACTAATTAATTAATAACATCTCATTTACAGTCATTTTAGCCAACCTAACTACTTTTTGGTTTGTGAGTTTTACGACATTACCAATGACATAAATATATAATTTCAATCACTTTATTAAAAATGGTTTCAATTTGATTTAAAAATCCTAATAAATATACTTAATAATTGACTCAGATGATTTAAATTATTTTTTAAATGATATGTTAAAACTATCACAAAATTTTTTTAATTTAAACTAATTCTACAATAAAATTATATTAAAATTTCAGTTAACATATAGCAAGAAATAGAACTTTTTACAGTCACTAATTAAGTCAGAATTTAGTTTTCCTAAGTATATTTAGAATTTTTTGTTGATTCGGAGGAAAATTTCTTACCACAATGTCTAAAGTAGGAGCTGGTTTTCCTAATGATCCTGGTTTATGTTCTATACATCTAAATGTACCAATCGCTATCACCTGAAAGAAAAATATACGTATCTGTAATACAATTGCAAATGATTAAAAATTAATGATGCTTATATCCCGTTAGATTTTACTCAATAATTTTAAAGGTATGATCATATGGAAACAGTGTGAATATTGAAGGAAACTCTTTAATATTTTATGAGCGTTCTGAGAATGAGTAAAATAAAATTATTTATAACGTTTTTTTTTTTTATTATTCTGGCACATTTAAGTCTTTTTAAATCGAAAAAAAAATTTTTTACAAAACTCTCTGGAAATTTTATGCAATTATAATAGTTCCATAAACAAATAAATCATATTCAGATTAATATTAATTTAAGTATATTGAAAAATTCCCCTAAAACGGAAAACAACTAATATCTTCACACGACAGGAAAAAAAATTGTGAAAGTTGTAGCATCATTAGCGGGCACAAACTTCTTTTATAGCGTGCAGGGGGGGAGGGTAAATATGTATATTATTACAAATAACACAAAGACGAAAGCGAATCTTTATGCAAAAAATTATCTGTTGGTCTATAGTAGGGTGGGTGAACGCCTAACCCTCCCCTGTGTGTTACTTCGTATTGGTGAGATGGACGTTGTCGAAAGATCCATGACTCCGACGATGTGATTTTAATCTAGAAAGACGTGCCTCCCCCCCCCACACCCAACGTACGTACTTCTCAGTCAAAACTTTTCCAACCGAAAAAAATTGTCTGACAATTTCCCACCAATATTCACAATAAACATACATATTTCGAGAACTGGACTGAATTATTAAAACTATCCATAGATGTCTTAGGGAAACAGTCCACTTTTGGCTGCACCTATACACACGCTGACACTACATTCACAAATACTACTTCGCTTGTCGACGGCAATACAAAATCAATATTACTTTCTCGTCAAAAGGAAATTTAAAAATTTACAATAATTAACGTGGTTCCATAATTGAATTGAATTTATTCACAAAGTTATAGGGTCAGAGAAAAGGGGAAAGCGTTCAGAAATAGACAGGCGAAGAATTTTTTCGGATGCGCCTTTTTTTTGCATGCAGGAAAGAGTAACTAGAGGCAGGATTAGCTCACGTACTTCATTGTAGGTGATAGGAGTATTGAAAGAAATCCTCTGTACTTCACTTTGCGACGCGTGATCTGTTGTAAAAAGTCAGCAAAATTTCAAAACTAATATTAAAATAACGATGCAATATTGCCATAAAAAGTTTAGCAGTTGGTCTGAAAAAAGGAGAGGAAAACTGTATTCTAAAATAACACCAATTGGAAGTAGTACCATCTAAGAACAAGAAATTAAAGTAAAAATCTTCAATGCAAAATTAATATTCATAAATTTAAGGGAAAAAATTAAATAGAGGTAATTTAATATTCTACAAGCCATTTTTTTAAAAGAAATTTTATAAACAATTTACTGCACGAACGTTAACCCTTTATCTACCTACGGTACTTATAAGTACCACTCACTTTAAAATTACATAGAATAACCATTTTTTCGAATATTCTGACAATGCTGAGCAGGAATATTCTTTGAAATCCACTCTTCCAAGATGTATGGCAGCACAGGTTCTATGATGAGTATTTTAGCGGGGAAGGCGAATAGTTTTATAGCAGAAGTTGCGTTTTCAGCTGACATTTTGATCGGATTGCGAAGATTGTCATTTTTGTTCCGAAAAAGTAGTTAACGTCAAAAGGTAAGTGTCTTATTTTTTTTCATGTTAATGAAGGCCTTAGAAAACGCGATTCGACTATTTATTTAAAGTGAGTAGTGTATATAATTAATTTTACAGTTGAATAACTTTGTGGTACTTTATGAGTACCGACAGCACACTGGGTGGTGGAGCAAGAACTTAGTTTTTATTCGTCCGTGTAGCTCAGTGATTCTCAAAGTGGTCTATATAGACCCCCAGGGTCTATGACGACCTGTAAGGGGTCCACGTCAGTACAAAAATAATTTAGGGGTCCATGAGGTGTAAATGGGGATCTGCGTACGATAGTGGCTCTCATTAAACTAGATCGTGACTTTAATTTTAAAAGAAAATGTAATCAAGTGGAAACCAGTTTTTACTTATTTAACAGATTTATTTACTAAATATAATGAGGATAATTTGCAATTATAGTTTATTAAAACAAGCATATATTTTATTAAAACAAAAATTATCATTTCAGTTTTATCGTACCGGAATTAAGCTAAAAGAGTGTAATACTGGACGCCACGATATTTCCAATTTCTTGTTTTGGCACAGACAATCCGCCAGGAATATGAGGTTTTAACCTACTTTCAACATTTAATGCATTCTATTCAGATTTTGAAATTAGGTTTGCGAATGCTCTAACTATGGTAATACCACAGAAGGCAATGAACCATATGGACACATTGCAGAAAATAAATGTCATATTTCAGGAGGAATTAATTGGAATAGGCACTAACGAAAATCTTAAAGTAATGTTTAGAAACGGATGTTAGCAATTTTGGTGTTAAAAAGACACACACATACACACATACTTGTTATTTAACCTGAATTATGGAACTGAGAAGATTTAGGGTTAAACTCTCTCGACAAGGTTTAAATATGAAAATTTGTTATTGAAGGGCCAGATTCATCCCTCCCCTTAAAAGAACTTTTGTATGTTTTATGCAACTGTTATTTTATGAATTACTAAATTTTAATTTAAAATTAATTAACAAGTGTTTCTTAAATGTTAAACACTATATTTCACAAAATTAAAAATTTTTAATTTTTTTAAGTAAATAGCTCTATACCAGCAGTCAAAAAGATGTTTAAGTTGAAAAATAGTACAAAAATTTAATATTAAGTAAGAAGGGGTCTACCCAAAGGCGAAAAACATGACAAGGGGTCTATGAGACAAAAAAGTTTGGGAACCTCTGGTGTAGCTTATTGGTGCTTTTCTTGTTTTGAAGCGTCATAACTATAGTGCAATAGAGTTAAGCCTTTTTTACCATTTCTTTTCGCTTAACATTTATTTATTTTGCTTTTTTTTATTGTTTTATTTTAATGTTTTTTTTCAAAAAATTTTAAACTTTAAATCTGATTTTTTTTTTGTCACAAAATTAAAAGAAATATCTATTCTTATTTCAAAAATTAACAGCATTTTAATTTCTGTATGTGTAACTAAATATAACAATAATTGGAGATTTCAAAGGTACTAATATTAGTATTAGTATTATTATTTCCTTTTCTTGGTAAGTCTGTAAAAAGAAGCTCAGTCTTCAAGAGGCTTTGGATTCACTACAGAATCCACCATCTGAAATTAGTGATGTACAAATAGATGATTTTTCAGATGAAGAAATCCCAAGAAATAATCTACTGAAATTTTCTTTAGATTCTTAAGATGACGATCAAGAGACTGAATAAGATTCAAGGGGCAGTAGTTCATGTTAAGAAAATACAGCATTTCCTACCCCAGGATGCAGTACTTTAAAAAAAATTCAATTGAAACCTCACTCAAAATGCATGTGTAATGATTTTTGTGTATTAATGAAAAGAAAGACTTTATTTGAATATCGACAAATTAAGTTTATGCGTAAAAGCTCTATTTATGAGTAAAAAAAGTAAATAAATTTTAAAAATTTAATAATCTTTTAAAATAAGTATTTTGTGCTGTAAAATATTAGTGTTCTCTGTTTTTTTAGCGATTTTAAAAGTTAAAACTGCGTTAAAAAAATCATTTGGTCTTTTTGCATTATGTTAATATTTTAGACCTTTGTGGACGGACAGTACTTTAAAGTACCAATTTAAATAGCTCCAACGAATTAACTTTCCCAAAGTTGAGTATTTTATTTATGTATATCCCTTAATTTTCATTGCAGTGATTCAAAAAAAAAATACTGCATGAAAAAATTTGCAGTAAATCATAATGCGGTAGACAAAAGATTAACACGAATACAACGCAGATTAGATTTGGTGAGAAAAATTCAAAAAGAATTCTTACGAATTTATATAAGGGAAAATTTAAAATAAAAATAAAAATAGAAAAATTAAGAAATTTATAAAAAGATCTAAAAGAAATTTATAATGCAAATGAAGAAATCCGTAACCTTATGAACAACGAAAAACGGTTGTACTGATCCAAATGCAGCTCTGGACCTTTTGGGGAAGGTGGGGATTGAATCGTAAAAGGCCAATCGATTTCTCAGAAAGTCATCGTGATGGTTTGTTGGTTTGTTAAAACATTTGGAATGTTTTCTTAGTAAAATCTAAAAAGGGTCCCAATTTAATAAGTTTTTATTCTTTACAGACCAAAATGCGCATTGCCGGGTTTTTTTTTTAATGTACCGTAAAATCCGGCGTATAACACGCACCGATACTTTCCAGCAGTATTTTTTAATTTTTAGAATATTCATCGTATAATGCCTTTTTTTACGAAGAAACCTGAAATGTACGTGTGTAATACTATTATTTTTTTAAAATCATTTATTCGAGGTATTATCCCAAGCCTTAGGAAAAAATAGTATATTTCTTCTACCCTTTAAGTTCATAAGGAATGTCATTTCTTTTAAATAAACAGTATTTCGATATATGGTGGATGAATAATTTTTTTTATGCTTGCCTCTTTTTCAATTCCTACTATTACCTCACACTCTTTCTCTATATATTTATTTATTTATTTATCTATCTTGGTGGAATTTTCAATCGTTAATAAAATACATTTTAAAGCGTTCAAATGAGCTAAAATTTTATATACATGATTATTTTGGATGACAATAAAACAATTTAATTATAATTAATAAAAATTTTAATTGATTAAAACTAATTATTTAAAGAATTACAAATACACACAGCTACGTTGGCATCATTTTTGGCGACTTAGCGACTGTTTTGGCGACTTGTGTCAAAACTTGAAAAGGTTTTTTTTCCCCTCACGTTCTAAAGCATTCAGTTGAACTGAAATTTTATATACACGATTGTTTTGGAAAACAATACGATACTTTAAAGATAATTAATAAAAATTAATTACCACTTAATGTTGTGATTCTATCATATGTATATACATATTTATATTAATTGTGTACCTATTTAATAAAAAGTAGCTAAAATAAAAACTTTCTTTGTTGATCTAAGAAGGAATTGACTTAAAAAATATTTTCATATTACTTGTTTAATTTTTAAAGCTAAAATTTTTATACTTGGCTTATAACGCGCACCCATGAATTTCAATCTTATTTTTTAGGTTAAGAGTGCGCGTTATACGCCGGATTTTACGGTAAGTATTGGAAGAAATGCAGGTTTTTTAAAAATGATATACTGCTGCAGAAGCTCAAGTAGTAGAGGTACATAGGGGGCTTTGTTGGGGACTCATCCCTCCATTAACTAACAGATTTTTAATTTTTACTGTAGAGATTATCCCTCGGCGCTTTCGTCTACGTGTTTTGTTTTGTTTTTAGAATGATTGTATTTATCATGAGCTCGTCATGAATCTAGCTCATCCTATTTAAGTAAAAGTGTCACAAATAGAAAGTGAAGAATTAGGCTTAAAATGAAAGTCGAGAGTTAAACGTTTTTGTTTTAAATGCATTACTGAGGTCAAAGGAACCGCACCAATATAGGTTCAGAAAGCAGGATTGGAGATTCGCATTTAGGAAAGAAACTATTAAGAAATTTAGAGATAGAAAGATAAGTAAATCTTATTACGATTCTTATCTGACAGAGCTAGGTTGAAAGTTAATCCACTCCACATACCTTATTTATTTTGATACTCATTATTCGAAAATTGATTTAACTAGTTAAAAATAAAAAGTATCTTATTTCTTAATTTATAATGCAACTGATAAATCGCAACTTAGTGCAGCAGATGAAAAATATAAATGTACCATTTCAGTTTGACCATAACCTTCATATATTTTCAGTCCCGTACCATCTTGCCAGGATTTTAAGACTTCAGGATTCTGCAAGGGAAAAAAATTATTACTTTTTCCCAGAAGAACTTTAATACCAAAAAAATTTTTTAAAGAAAGGTAAATTTATCATGTACCATGGAGTATTTCAGAATATCTACTACTATAACTTAGCATTAATAATGTAAAGACAGTAATGTATTATTTTTACCAGAGCTTCTCCTCCACTAACACAATGCTCCAATTTTGGAAATTCGTAAGCATTAAGGTTTTCTTGTACCAAAGCTCGAAAAGCCGTTGGAGGAGCACAGAATGTATCAATAGGATATTTAGCTAAAGTCTGCAAAAGAACAAAAGATAGTCTTTAAGGTGAGAACATATTTTGATGAGAATTTTATTACAATTTTATACTACTGCCCATCGAAACTGCTGCTAAAAGAAGGAAAGAAGTGAATTGCATAATTTTATTTATTGTATAGTTACAGTATAATGGTATATATTCAGTGATAGCCGCGCAGTTCTAATCAGCATCTGTCCGATTGGTGGAGGCATGGTGACAGAACGACAACGAGTATTGTCCAGCTATTAAGTAGCTTCAGTGCCAAAATGTTTAGAATCTTTTTCAATGGGTACCGTCACACGTGAATGTCTGCGGGAATGAGATTGCAGATGATTTGACCCGTGAGGGCAGCAATAAAGATTCTACGCATGGTGACCCTTAAGGCCGTATCACACGTACATGTTTCAAGCAATTTTTCGTTCAATTCGTGCAATTTTTACTCAGTTGCCATAGCAACCGCTTTAGAACAATTTTTTGCTAGCGAGCTCAAAAAGTTGTTCCAAATAAAATTGCTTGAAATTCCAGCCAATGGGGTTCTTCGGCGCTCTACGTCATAAACAAGATGGCGGCTCCGGTTTCGTCTAACACTTCAAATATGCCGTATAATATTTTAATGGTGTATAATATTTTAACGGCGTATAATATTTTAAATAGAATGGTTCTCTATTTTTAGTTTACACCCTTCAACAATTGCGCAAGCGAAATGAAAGAAATAATTTTGGATGTTCATTTTCCGAAGCAGAAAAATCGGTGAGTAATTTTTCAATGTGGAGATAGAGCGTGGCTGACGTCAGAGCGTGTCGTTTTGTTTACGGCAACCCTTCCCCCTCAGATTCGGCCAAAAATTGGACGAAAAAATTGCATGAAAAATATACGTGTGATACGGCCTTTACTTTTTCAGAAATTTCTACACGAGTCAAACAAGATATCATTTCCCCTTGGAAGCAGGCTCCCGTACATGAGTGATATAAAGGAAACCATCCTGGTACTGTTTTGCTTGGGACAGGCTATAGGCGAGACGAAACTACTCTTGCTAGGGGTTTCGCAGTGGACATACTCGAGCTCAACGGCATGTGGCAGGTCTTGAAGTTTACCCTTCTTGTCCGAATTGCAATGTGACCCAAGCCACTCCTGTCCACATCTTGGCTTGTATTAGTTGCCATAAGAGTCAGCTACTCTCAAGTCTTGCTACAGCTCTTCAATGTTTAAAAACGCACAGATTCATGGACTTGATCTAGATGTTTTTGTCGATCAAGTGGAATAAGAAACAACAACACAGTATAAGGGGAGTATATAGGAAGACATGATTATACTTTTTTAAAAATATAAAGCACTAAAACTTTAAGTATAAAGCTTGCTGAGTTTAATTCTTGGAACTGCCGTCTGTGGCAGAATAATAACTTAAACCTAATTGGGCATCGAGTCGAACTGAGCCTGAATGATTGATTTGAGTAAATCATCCCATGCAGCTTTATCTCAGCACTAGATTTCATGACTCAAAATAGCTGCTAAAAAGTAATAACAGGGAAGACTCTTAGCAAAACATTACTAAAAATTCTTAATGGGTAACCGAGCTGGAGAATATAGTGGCCAGCGCAGCTCTTACGCAACACAGTCGTGTAGCCTTGATGAAAAGTAGCATCTTGGTGGCCTCGAAGATGAGGCAAGGGCACGCGGAATCTTATCACGTTGAAAACGTAAGGTGGATGTCCAAAATGCCAAGTATGCGAACAAGAAGTGATCGGAATGTGCATCTAACGCTACTCAAGGCAGTAAGTTAGTCATATATGACGGTCAGGTCTTTTATTTTCTGGTTTTGTGAGTTTGTATTTTTAAAAAAAGAACTTAACGATAAGATGTTAATGAATTGATACATTAATGACGTTTTTAAACTTACATAAATAATTGAATCGTGGGCGAGCAACCATGACGGTTAATGACAGGTATGTCGTCCTTCAAGTAAGAAGGATCAGACGGTAGATATACCGAGAGAAATTGTAAAAAATATGCAAATAACAACCCACATTGCATTTTAGCATGGTTTTCTGTTGTAAGAAAAATAATGAGCAAGCAATGAGGTCCAATTGATCGG
>BMAV01010693.1:115409-136461 GCA_019973955.1 Trichonephila inaurata madagascariensis | reverse complement strand
TACAAAGGTACTTGGCGGCAGTCAGGCTCTGGGCCCCTAAACACCTGCCCCTCCCGCGATGCGGGGGTTGTAGGGGTGTACGTTACGCCACTGGTGGGATCAGAGTTAGTCTAATAAGAAACTCTTAACGCACGCATACACATCTAAAAAGAGCGGGGAACCCCAACAAACTGTCATACTTTCCAAGGAGATTTTGTAACTTATGCCCGCTTTGTACTAAAGTTCTCTTTCTTCAAACTCTTTTTTTAGAGGTGCTACGATTCTTCAATTCATCTTTATGGATAACAATACTACACTTCATCGTGCATTGCTTGTCCATGAGTTGATGAAGAGTGAAGAAATTCAACGGGTGGATTGGGTGGAAAGATATACAAATCAAAATTTAATTGCCCTACGTGTGATGAACTCTAGGGAGAAACTTGAAAACATATCACCAGCCACCAGCAACGAGTCAGGAGCTGCACTTGATTCTTCAAGAGGATTCGCAATATCGGCTAGACAGCTTATTCATAGCCTTGTACTCAGCATACAGATGATGTAAATCTTGATTAGCAGATAGGAGGAGGAGTTCATATTCACATACTCTCTATTAAAGACTTAATTTTACTTACCAGCCATCTGTCACGTAGACGTCCAGGTTTTTTTGTACCATTTTGTTCGTGGATAATCTTTCAGTAAAGTTCATTTTTGTTTTTTAGAAAGTTTTGCTCACATTTTTCACATTCTTGTTTCTTGGAGATCGTATGGTATTATTTGTATTAGTTTAAAACACTTTTTCTCGACTTAAGATTAGAAAATTTTTTTTTATCTTCTCCATCTTTATTTTGCTTATCATTATATATAAATATATAGCTGAATAGAAAATAATATTGAGAGGTTTTAAATACTCTCATATATATATACCTACTTGTATTTTAGCCCACACATTCTGTTACTTACAAAGCAATTTTAAAAATACTATAAAATGTTTTATCAATTCAGGAAAATGAATACGAACATTAAGCATAAAAAATTTGTATATTTTATATTACTTTCAGCATCCATTTATCGACCCAGAAATGGCATTATAAAATTTATTGGCTTGAATTTAGAAATTTTTAGGAAGAGCTTTAACATTAGCAATTAAATCATAAAAATAGAAATATCCTCTAATTTATTTAGGAAAACTATATTTGATTTTTTCCATATTTTTGTGTAAGTTTGAAATATTATTACTACATTCTTGTTAAAATTTGTCGTTCCTATTAGGTGGGAAAGTATTTATAATTCTTATATTAGATATTTTTGAAAACTTAGATATTTTTACACTCAATGTCATAAAATTCGTACGTTTTGTATTTGTCATTCTTTATCTATTTAAAAGTGAATTTAAAATGTCTTATGCTTTGGGTTTGCAGGGGCTAATATGACCCATTCCTACCTTCCTCAGGGGCTCGACAGCCCAGGGTGGGCCTTGGACTTCTCAAGAAGTCTTTTCCAGGCCAGCCTTCTTCCTGCTAGTGTTCTCCATTTCTTAGTTCTCAAAACTATGAGATCTTTTTTTAGGTCATCATTCCATCTAAGATTTGGCCTGCCCTTTCTTCGTTTGCCAATGGGTTGGGCATTGAAGACTTTTTTAGTGGTGCGATTTTCGTGCATTCTGACAAAGTGACCTGCCCATTTAATTGGTTGTATTTTGATGAAGTTCACGATGTCAGATTCTTTATATGATTGATAGAACTCTAAATTTGATCTTGTTCACCACGTTCCCTTTTCCAGAATTCCTCCAAAAATAAATCTTAAAATCTTCCTTTCGTAGATATTTATCATTATCTCATCTGTTCGAGACATGGACCAAGTTTCACATGCATATATTAATACTGACCATAAAGGACTTTTATACAATAAAACCTTTTTTTATTATTAAATTCGATTTTATATATTTTCGTATTCCATTAAGACATCTATTAACCATAGTAATTCTTTTTTTGGACTTCAATAGCACAATTAACCTAATAAGAATTAACCTAATAATTAATAACCTAATAATTAGAACCTAAATAAGTGAAACTGTCAACAGCTTCAAAATTATACTCTTCAATTTTAAAGTGGGAATTGTTAAAACATAATTTGGTGCAAGGCATGTATTTGGTCTTTTTCTCGTTGATTTTCAGTCCCATCCCGAGGGCCACTTTCTCTAAAGACAAGAAGGCTTGTCTTAGTGCGGTGGGTGTTCGCGCAATGATATCAATGTCATCAGCAAAAGACAACAACTGTACTGATTTATTAAAGATATTTCCTCTGGTATTGATATTGGAATTTCTTACCACTTTTTCTAATGCTGGATTAAAAAGAAGACACACTAGTGCATCTCCCTGTCGAACGCCATTTCTTTTATTTCAAATGGAATATGATCTATTAGCATGGAAAATATTAATATTTAATTTTTTCCGGAAAAGACTGACAGTGAGAGAAAAATTATTTCCTTACCTGAAGTGTGACGGATGTTGAAAATCGTGGCATTTCATGAATGAATACGCAGGATCCCGCAAGCCACGGAGAGAAAATTGTACCGTAAGCAGTTTTTGCCCATCCAGTGTCACTGAGATTCCAAAGTATGCAGTCACTCGCCAGATCATGCCAATGCCTTGTGAAATAATTGAATCTAGTTTAGTGTTCCATCTTTAAAAAATTGAGGCACAAACTTAATAATTGCCTCCATTTTTAAACTCAGCTAGAGAAAATTGGCATAAATGTTAATAGATCATAATGAACTAAATGTTAATCGGTTAATTAATCAGTATGATTATTATTTTTAAAACTTCTAAAATAAAATGCTTTCAATTTTTCTCCCAAAATTAAATAGATTTATTAAAATAGTGTAGAGCAGGGATCGCGAATCAATGACACGTGACATAATACACTCATGGACAAAAAAATTAGCGCACCAAGAAGGAGTCATCAAAATGAAACGAAATTTTACACGTAATGACTACTTTGATATAAGTAAATGATTAGAAAATCAAAGAAAAAGGATCATTTATTTCAGAGAAAAAGGCAAAAGAACGGAAACCCCTTCTAGCGCGAATGCACGATGCGATACGATCATGCATTGAGGCATACAAGTTTTGTATGATTGTGACGGGCTAACACGTCTTTTCTGTAACATAACCTCTGGGTTCTTTGAGGCCAAGATTAATGGCAAATCTTTTCCAACCCAAATCCAAGAAGTGAAATGCAAGTGTAGATGCAAATAAGATAGCCTTTAAAAGAACAGAAGTTTTAGTAAGCGGGATGGCAATTTAGAGAAAGTTCTGTTTGGAAAAGATAGAAGTGTAATTTGACGGCCTACCAAAGATTCACGGATTCCTAGCCATTACTACAAGGTGCATACTATTGCACGTGTGCCTAACAGCCTATCTGAAAGTGATTTAACCGTTGCGTGATTCAAGGTAGGACAGATTATTTGATATCAGAATTCGTAATAGTATTAGAATTGAAAGCAGGCGGATAATATAATTATTTAGATAAGTGATCCAAGTTGCGCGATCCGTTTTAGCTACGGCTACGTGTTTGGTTTATTCTCACTTAATATAAGTTTGTCCAATATATTAGAAATTTAAGTTAAACTCTTAATAAAGTCATATTAAGAATTTTAAAATGTCGATTCATTTCGAGAACCCCACACCTCTAATTCAGGCTGGCAACCAAAGATATGGTCGCCAAAGATCGACCATATCACATGATGTCTTGAGATATTTCGTTTCATATTTGCTGTAACCTTGCCTCAAATTCATTCAAACACGTAGGATGCCCAACTCGGCGTCACAAATGATCCCAGATATGCTCGATTGGAGACAAAACTGGGGAGCGGGCAAGCCAAGGAAGGGTAGTATCAGTGCGGAGACACCCTTGTGACACCCTTGCGATGTGAGGCCGAGCATTGTCTTGTTGAAAAATGGCTCCTGGGAGCCGTTGCATGAGTGTCAACACATGTGATTGCAGGATGTCATGGACATACCGCTGGGCTGTCATGGTACCACAGATCAATACTAGGGGTGATTGTGTATTGTAGGCAACGGCACCCTAGACAATCACACCAGCTGTGGGAGCGGTGTGTCGCTGTAAAGCAAAGGCAGGCTTGAGGCGTTCACCACGGGGTCTCCACGCACGAACACGATTGTCATCACTACTGAGATTGAATCTTGGTTTGTTGCTCAAAGACGACCTGGTTCCATTCCACTGCAGTCCAGTTTCCTCGTGCTCAGCACCACTCCAAACGGAGGCGTTGATGGGTAGGTGTCAAGGGCAGCACACGTAATGGGCTGTGATCCCAAATGTCCTTCAGCCAGGCGCCTTCGTATGGTTCGAGAAGACACAGGGGATCCTAATGAAGGTGCTACCCGTGCCTGGATGGTGGCCGATGAAGCAGTTGGCTGTACGCGTGCATTTCTTATAATGTGGCGGTCTTCTCGACGACTGGTTTGTCGAGAGCATCCTGAACCAGGTCTTCATGTAAATGACATCTCTCGGATCCACTGGTCCCAACACCTCCTCACAACACAATCAGAGCGGCCTAATTGACGAGCTACTCGCCTAGATGACCACCCAGCTTCCATCATGCCAAAGATTCTCACCCTCTCAAATTGCGACAGCTGCTCATATTGTCTTCGAAAACGGCGCAATGGCATGTCTACCCCAGCTCTTTTTTTGTAAGCGATGCAGCACACTCAAACAAGCTTTGGTTACCTGTTTTATACTCCACGGAGAACGACATCAAACGCCCTCTACCGGCTATACGTGATGCGCAATCACGCTGCATTTCTAATCATTTGCATGTCTCCCCAACACGTACTTTCATGCCCAGTTTCGTTACGATCCCGCAATTATTTCTTGGTGCGCTAATTTTTTTGTCCATGAGTGTATTTTGGGCACGCCAGCGAACAAAAAGATTTGCATTTTAGTTCAAAATAATAAAATCTACTATGAAGTATTACGATCTAACGCGAGTGATTGGTCGCAGTGCGGCGAGTAGCGCAATCTATTGTTATTGTCTTGCCTCCTTAGTTACGTCGTGTTCTACAATTGCTAATGATACGAAATTTGTCAACGCATAGCATAGTAGATTTCGTTGACACAACGGTATTTTAAAGTTTGTTTAGTTATATTTACAATTTTTAGCCATTATTTAACATGGCTAGTTCAGCAAAAAAAAAAAAAAAAAAAAACATTAAGTGACAGATAGTATGGTTAACAAAGAATTCCGAATTTGGTGGACCGAAAAACATGGCAGGATTAGTACAGGCGACAAAGCGGTGTGTTTTTCATGTTCTGGAACAATTGTATGTAGAGCATAGTCTGTGAAACAGATACCAGATACATTTAACTGTATGAAAAAGCTGGTTCATGCTATTTTAACCATATTTTCATCTACCTATGCCTGCGAGTCATTATTTTCAGAGATGAATAACATTCAAGACTCGCTCAGAAACCGTTTCGCAAATGACTCCAATTCAGCATGTATTCTGTGTTAAAAGTAACATCTTACAATCCTAATACAAGTTATTTTTCATCTAATCTGCAATAACATAAGTCACACTAATGTTACTTTATTTTGAATTACACGTATAATTAAAATATTTACTACTATATAGTGCAAAATGTATTTTTCGAAGTAAATAAAGAGTTTTGAGTTGTTAGTATTTAGTTTTATTATTTTCTCAATTATCATAAGTCAAAATTATTTGACGGTAGGTCTATAACTCATTAAACATTTCTTTACAAAAAAATGGCACGTTGATCTTTAAAGGTTAATCATATTTGGCCTAGAGTTTTTAATTTGTATTCGAATCCGATCAATTCTCCTTTAGATATTCGAGAAAAACTATTCGGGGATCATATGCTAGATTAATTCCACGGAAAATGTTCATATTATGCCCCATATCTTAATATTATGTGATGATTGGATAGATAATTAACATCGATAGATTATTGGATAGATAATTAGCATACCTTAAAACTCAATGATTTTTTTCCCAATCGCAATTTCAAAATCGAATCTCTTTAAGAGATTGCAGGACATTTTTTATTTAAAAATTTTATCCAAATATATATATATATAATTTTAGTATTTTATAGTTTTTATATATGTTTAGTAATCACATACAATGTTTTTTTTATAATAATGTTTCTTTTTAATTTTTTTCTTCAGATTTGTTTTTTAAAAAAATCTACTCTATCTGTAGTAAAAACTTTGAAAAGTTTTGTACAAAAAATTTTTTTTATTGTCGAATGCTTCAAAATGTTAATATAAAAGAATCTATATTCCTTAAGGCCCCACCATATCTCATATATTTTCACGCAGAATTTTATGAAATTTGAAATTTTAGCTAACTTTAAGATAAGATATGCGGGGGAGGGGGACCGGATTTAGCTATGAATATACAATTTAAATAACAATAATAATTAAGTGAATTAATTAATCCTTTAAGGTATCCGACTATGTTCGGAACCGTGATTTTAAAGAAGCCCATAAATGGATAATTTAGATTAGAATACATCTATACAATTGCTTTAAGGACACACATTTTGTGACAAAATAAAATTATTTAAATACAATATTTTGGCAAAACATTAACTTAGAATAACCTTCTTTCAAAATGTTCTCCTTTTGTGAAACATGCTTCTATTATAATAATATTTTGCCTGTATATAGCTCAGACCTCTCTACAGAGGCTCAACTAGAATTTTTGAAAAATTCACATTATTTTCAGAGTTACCACCAATTGAAACAATTATTGGCGTTTTTTTCTTAAAATTGCTCCCCTCTGTTGTCGTAAAATATGGATAAACCCACTTCTAAGATATATATTTCAAAAATTCTAGTTGAGCCTCTGTAGAGAGGTCTGAGCTATATACAGGCAAAATATTATTGTATAATAGAAGCATTTTTCGCAAAAGGAGAACATTTTGAAAAAAGATTATTCTAAGTTCATTTTTTGCCAAAAATTGTACTTAAATAATTTTTTTTGTCAAAATGTCCTTAAAACAATTATATACATGTATTCTAATCTAAGTGACACTAAATACCATGGAAATTATCCATTTATACGCTTTTTTAAAATCATGGTTCCGAACGTAGTCGGATACCTTAATACGAGTCCATTCTTTGGGTTCCCTTTAAGCCACTAACATTAATTCCAATTCTCTCCAGACTCAATGAGAATTGTAAAAGTTGTTAAGGAAGGGGGGGGGGCTTTTCTTTTATATATATAAATGTGCCTTTAAACCAACGTTCTTCAAACTGTGGCGTGAGTCCCCCTAGGGTGCCGTGATAATCCTCCAAGGGGGGAGCGAGCATATTGTAAAGTCGAAAACAAAAGGTTATTTAAAAAAATATAATTTACTGAAAGTAAACAAACAAAATACATTCCGATGAATAAACACACACACACACATTTACACTGATATAATACACTTATAAATGCATCACTGTATTTTATAATTAATTTAATAATACTAAGTTAAGAACAAGTTTAGTAATTATCATGGGCTTGTCACATATATATATAATGATACACAAATATTAACACTTATCTTGATAATTTGTACGGTTTATAATTAATCCCTTAACTGCCGATTAAAAGTTAGTCGATTCGCTCCCCAATGCCAACGTTTTTAATGTAGGTGAGCGTATGAGATGAGTTTTTTTAGGGGGAGGGGAGAAAAGGAATAAAAAATTAAACAAATCCTTTTTAAAATAAGTAAATCCTTGCAAACACTCTGCCAAGATCCTTTTATTGCCTTCTGAACCCTTCGGAATAGTTTTGTGGATAACAGTGCACAGAAAAGATCGTAAAGACGTATATATTCGTCCGGGGCAATTAACGCTTTGACTGACCGAGACGTTTATATACGCCGGTGAGTAAGAGGTTAAAGTCGTATTGTAGCTTTAGCGTCAAAGTATAGTATTATTGAGTTCAATACATTGTTTTTGTATGGAAAGGAGGCGCGATGAAAATTATGTTTGAATATTGCGTCGCAAACAGTGAAAGTTTGAAAAGCACTGTTTTAAACAGTTTTATAATTATTTGTTTTAAAATAATGTTTGAAATTTTTGTCTTTCCATGCATTTAATAAAAAAAAGCCATATATAAACATACTTTGAAGTTGACAGGTGCCCTAGCCCGTAACTAGCATGAGAATGTTCTGCCATTTTCGGGAATCCTGTTGTACCACTTGTAAAGAACACCATCATGCTTTCGTCACTTTTCGTTTCTGCACACTGGGGAAAAAATGTCTAGATTTCAATACCGAAACATAGACCTACCAATGAGTTGAATCATCAAATAAATGAAAGGGGCTTGTAAGAGTTTCGAAAATTAACTATTACTATAATACCAGGTGTATGCAAATGAAATGAGACGATTGTTTTTAAAAAAAACACACACAGTAAATTTGCGAAAACTATTAATATTTCTTTATTCGAAATAATATCCATCGCTAGCTACTCATTTTTCCTATCTTTCGGGCAATTTGTGAATACCACGCCAAAAAAATGATCGGTCTTTTGAGGCCAGCCAGTCATCAAGCCAAGACTTGACGTTTTCGTAAGAAGTGAAGCGCTAGTCAGCCAATGCGTGTCCCAATGATGCAAATAGGTGGTAATCGGAAGGAGCCAAGTCTGGCGAATAAGCCGCATGCATTAAGGGCTCCCAGCCGAGTGCCTTAACGATGCCCTTGGTTGGCTTAGCACGGTGGCTAGATGCGTTGTCATCAAGGAAAATCACTTTATGCTGCTATTTCTTGTATTGCTCGCGTTTTTCGAGGATAGCATCGTTCAAATTAAGTAATTGTTGCTTGTAGCGGCATCGTTCAAATTAAGTAATTGTTGCTTGTAGCGATCAGTATTAATGGTTTCGCCGGGTTTTAGAAGCTCATAATAGATTGGTCCCTCCTGATCCCAGAAAATACATAGCATTGTCTTGCGGCCGAAGCGATTCGGCCTTGCGGTAGATTTGGACGGCTGTCCGGGGTCAACATATGATCGATTACGCTTGGGATTCTCAAAATAAATTAATTTTTCATCGCCAGTCACAATACGATGGAGATATGACTTGCGTTTGTAGCGGGCATGCAACATTTCGCACACGACTTTTCGGTTTTCCTGTTGACGGTCCATTAGCTCATGTGGTACCCATCTACCGACCTTTATTATCTTGCCTATTGCTTTGAGACGACGGGAAACAGTGCTCTGGTCCACATTCAATTGTTCTGCAAGATGTTCTTGCGCGTTTGGCCATCATCTTCATCGAGTAATACTTGCAAATCAGCATCTTCAAATTTTTTTGCTGGTCTGCCACGCCCCTCGTTTCTCACATCGAAATCACCATTTTGAAACTTTTCAAACCACCTGTAACACTAAGCAAGTCTCAGAGCATTGCCACCGTATGTTTCTACAAGCATTTGATGCGATTCGGCAGAATTTTTCTTCAGATGGTAACAAAAAATTAATGCTGTTCGCAAATCGTGGTCGGAAGGTATAAAATTCGACATTTTCAACACAAAAAAAATACAATGCACGTTGAAACACGTCCAAATGTAAACTAAACATGAGTATCAAAGATCAAACTATAAAAAAAATCACGTGTCACGGTTTCGTATTGTTTGCATATATGCGTGGCGACATCTGTTAGCAATCGTCTCATTTGATATGCATACACCTGGTAAAATATACTTTAGGGCCATATTTATGTAACTAAGTACAGCATTCTTAACAGTTGAATTCAAAATTAGTATTATTTTCCCGAAAATAATAAAAGTATTAATGAGATATTAATGCGACAAAATTATGTATAAAATGATGTATAAGCTAAAAATGGAGTTAGTCATCTAAAAGAAAACTCTGTAGAACAATGCTCCCAGAGTTGTTTTCGTATAATTGATACAAGAGGAAAAACAAGCAGGAAAAAATGTTTAAGATTGTTTTAGGTAATATTTAAAAAAAAAAAGGGATCAAAAATTGGAACACTATTTACACATAAAAATCATCCAGTTTCATTTTCACATAATTTCAGTATCTTATAGAAAAGCAGAATAATTTATTAATTTACTTTTTTCTTTTTGAATCACAGTACTGTGGCGGTATCTAAATAAGTCAGTAACAGCCTCCGGACAGAAGTGTTCCCTTTTGTCTAGTGGTATGTTACGTGCTAATGAATCCATAGGTCGTAGGTTCTAATCTCCGACAATCCCTTGTTCCGATCGATTGCATGTGGTCTGTCTCAATAGCATTCTACATCGCATAAAGATACCGAAAATTGGGTTGATTCGTGGATAACCCCTCAAAAGAAAAAGTGTTCTTCTGACTCGATACTCTTATGCTACTAGAAAGTAGTGGCTAGCAATGGATAATAATTTGAATAAAACACATATTGTACTCCTCTTCCGTAATAAGTACCCATTTTTTTATTAGAAATTTATTTGCATTTCTTAAACTTTTTCGTTTTCGAAAATGCTACCCAAATTTGTATCATATTCTTCAATATTAAGCAATGAAAAACTATTTTTTTTCTTCTAATTTTGGGAACTATTCAATTTAATTCAGAGTAACATTTTCTTTTATGTTGTTAACTCTTTTCCCGCAATCGAAATTAACAAAGATAGAAGTAAACGCACCTACAACTAACCTGAAAGGGGATTCTCCGTAGATTTTTTTTTACTGTGGATGCAGATTGGCAATTCAAATCATATGGATCAAATATGTCCAAATGTCTTCGAAGGTCAACTGCCTCTACGAATGGGGCAAACTTGAAATTCAACACTGGATGGTAAATCATATCAACCTCGCTTTGGGGATATTAAACATTTCCCCAACTCAAATTTGCTTTAAATGTTATTCTATTGAGCTTGAATGTACCCCAATGCTAACCAAGGCATTTCACTCACAAAAAAAAGAATCACAATTCAATGTAAATGGCTACAACTTGTACATCGGGTCCCAAATGTAAATCTCTATGATGACATTTATTTCCCGAAATTTAATTTTTGCTATAATCAATCACCGCGAAAAGGGCTTGGAATGCAACTTCGTTAAGCAGTATACGACTAATACAAATGCTTCTTAATATATTTTACCACTCCTGTTTACCCAGAATAAACATTTTCGAAGTTATTAGAATTTTTCTTACCTTGTGATTCGCTGAGACATTCTTCTGAAGACGATGAAAGTCAAGCCATCCCTCTTTTCTGTTCCAAAATATAGAAGATTAATCTTCAAGTATTGAAAAGCATTTTATATTTATAATAAGCATGGTATTAAATGTATTTTTTAATAGCCTACTTTATTTGAATTTATAAAACAATAATTTTAAGCTCTCCTCATGTATTCTTCTGTTAAGGCCGTACAGTATCCTAAAAGAGCCAAAATATTTTTTTACTTTTTGATGACGCATCCACTTGAGACTATTGGCTTAAAAATTTATATCAGTATTCCAATGGACTAAATTCAAGCAATATCATAGTCACTTGATAACTACAAACAAGTGGCTCCAGTCAATAAATTAATGCACTTCGCTGCTGCCAACTTTTGCTTTCTGTTGATTCTTTTTAAATGTATTGTTACGAATTTTGTGTAATGAATGCTTAAAATAATGTAAATAATTTATATCAGGGGATGTGTAATACGTTAATATTACTTTCTGTTGTATTTATTTTATGTTAAAATTGTAATATTCGCAAGCAACGCCGTTCTTTACATTATAAGAGCGATTAAAGGGAAACTTGGTGAAATGTTGCTGATAGAGCCAAAAATGGGCATAATTTTTGATGATCATGTTAGTGACCATTTTGGTGACTAGGCGACCATTTGGGTGAGTTGGGGACCAAATAGATGCTTCTGGAAATTACTGGAGAAATCTATGACGTAAGCGTATCTTTCGAGAAAAATACGTCAGACTATAAATAGAAGCCACTCGCTGAAGTTTAGTTAGTATTGTTTTAACCGCTGAAGAGGCGATTAGTGATTACTTCGGCTGTTGAATAGGACGAACGAGTGCTTGTGAATAATCTTTGAATACTTGTATTTTTAGTCACTATCGTTGTGTCTGAGCTCTGTAGAAGGTATGAAGACCTTCTGGGACTTATTAAATGAATTCTAATGTTGTACCCTGCATTTTAAAGATTGTTTTTCCACAATACATTTTCATTGCTCCTGAAGAACTGTCTTGCTCTTTGAGACTGATAGTAAAATCCTCGAACCCTGATCCCCGTAACAGTATTTACTTGTAAACAATAACGTGCATAGGTAAATAAAATAACTTAATTTAAAAGTACTCGTATAGTCAAAGTATTTCTTCAATATTTTGAAGATTTTTAATATTTAAACATCTTTATTAACTAACCAACTTCGAAATTTTATCTAAATTTTACAAGTAGAAAAACAAGTACAAGTCTAATGTCAGTTTCGAGTTCAATGAAGAACACGTGTTTATATTTATCATGTGACCGTCCTGAATTTATCCAATTAGTTTTAAAATTATTTAAAGTTTTCTCAGTGGTATCTACGCCTTTAGTAACTTTAAATGAGTTTTTTTTCTCTGGTTTTTTTTTATTTTCGTCTGTGTGCAAGTTTTTTTTTATTCCCAGAGCTCTTTTCCTCTTCGAGATTGATTCTTGAATTCTTTTGTGGATACTTTCATATACAGTTAGACCCCAATTTTACCTATTTAACACATTTCGCGATTTAACGGATCATTCTTTTTCTTTTTTTAAAATGAAGGCAAAAATACTCTTTAACGAATAATAAAACAAAAATTAAAGAATTATTTCAACTGCCGTAATTTATTTAAAATTATTATTTTGGATTAGAAGCAATTAAATTTTTTTTAAATGACATATCCTTTCTGTCCGAAACAGGAAAAGGCTTTTCTTGCAAGCAAACTTCGAAGAGAAATTATGCAGCCCATTATTACTTTACAAGTTCAGATGAGTCATGAGTGAGTTTTGAACAGGAAATTCCTTTTCCCTTCAGAAAAAAGATCTTCAACTTGCTGAAAAGTTTTATGTGAAAGACTTTTGTGTATCCAACGGTTTTGACTCGATCGTTTTAAGAAAAGATGCGATGCAAGACTGTCGATTACTACTAGTCAGTACTTTAAAATTTCCAATTATAACTGAGGTGTAATGATTCGTTACTACTATTTTTAGCTGCTGAATGAAAAATGTCATTTCTAACTGTAGATATTTTTTGTGCAATTGCTTATAGAATTCGCAAAAAATGTGACGGATCTATTCGTGATGCTTCCACTAATCCTATTGGGAAATCATTGGGCTATCAATTCGCGTTATTCACAGCCAACCCTTCGAAGAAAATCGTGATATGCAAATTAAGTTAACAATATATATAGTCGAAGTTTTCTAGTTAGAAGATAGAGTAGGAGAGGAGATAAACGCGAAATCAGGTGAGATTGTTACTGACAGGTATGATATTTGAGAATTATTGTGATTAAAGACTTATTAGGAGAAAGCTTTAAAGTGATGATTGTTCAATGAAATTAAATTAATATTAGATTAAATCGGATGATAGATTAGATCCTATATAAAGTAAGGATCGAGTTTGATAGTCTCTTAATCTTTCGTGTATTATCATCGTTATTCCACTTTCACGGTTAGCACCGAGACATTCTCTTACCTATATTAATTGAATTTGTGTCATTATATTGTGGGAGCAATAAATAGATTGATTGGATCATGGAGAGTGTTTCTTCCCTACCTTCTACATATCTAGGTGCCCAAAAAAGAGGTGTAAACCTCTCACAAAGATATGTGCAAAACAGAAGAAAAAATTGCAATTTTTTAGACCTTGATGTTACGAATAACCCCGAATTAACAAATAAAAGGATCAGTCTCAATGAATTGGTTAAATCAGAGGCCGGCTGTATATGTGCAGTCAAACCTGTTTTTGTGCATTTCTTTTCTATGCAATATTTGGGTAATTTTTTTATGTAGTATATGAATTCCAACGGAGTAATAACACCTTTGTAATGTTTGTGACGGGCTTTCTTCGCGATTTCCATTAATATCTTCGTGGGGTTGTTTGGGGCCAGAATGGCAATTCTTTCCAACCAACTCGAGAAGAAGAACGTGAGAATGCACATTATAGTAGAAGTTTAGCGTTCGCGGGGTAGCTATGTGAAGTTGTTATATGAGGTCTATGTTTATGAATAGAAGCAATTAAATTAAAGTTAGAGGAAATTCCACAAGTTCAAGAATTAACCTATCCGTACCTGTGTATTCAAGCTAAAGGTGGATACCATTCCACAAGGAGTAAAGCCACGTCAGTTAGGAGAATAGCTGTTACCTAGGATATAGCTGTAAGCGCCTTAAATTAAGATATAAGGAAACTGCGTGTATTAATGAGATTAGAGGTAATCTGTAAATTTAGATATAGTGGTCAATTACGTGATTATTTGGTAATACGAATTGTGTCTTCTCACTCCAGATCCGCTTTCTATAATTATTATTATCATTGTGTATAGTGATTAAGATCTTAATAAACAGATATTAAGATGAATGATATGTCTGGTTCTTCGTTCTTTCCTACAAATACAGGTCGCGTAGATAATGTAGAAACGGGGCACCCACGGGCGCATGCCTCACATGTTTTCTATTAATGTACATATACACACTGCAAGGCGCTATTCAACTTCAGGCGTTATATATATGCTCATTTGTGATCAACAGTCTCCTTATAATGCACATTCAATCGCTTTCGCTCGACAGGCCAGCAGCATACACTCGTGTTCAGAGTTTTTTCCATGTCTGGGCCCATGTAACTGAAAGCATTTCCATATATTATCTATAGAAATCACTAGCACATACGAGTAATATCAGCGAAGAAGGCCTTGACACTTTTAGCGAAAATGACCTTGCCGAGAAGATTAAGAACGAAACCATCAATGATAGAGACATTATCAATAACTTGACAGATAATGAAGACGGATAAGAAACGGGTTCTATGACAATGAATAAAATATACGCAGGGATCTTTGCAACAAATCGGTAATTATGTTTCAAAACAGATAGCAATTCCGAAAGGAGTTTGAAGATCCTGTATATCGCAAAAACTTATCACTGACATAATGGTATATGCATAACAAAAGGTAAGTCAATAGTAATATCTTCAAGTGATAAAAACGATTTTGAACCACTTAAACGTAAGAAGTTGCGTATTTTGGACTACGGCGAGTGGCAATGAATCATTTGCATCTTGAAAATTTCTACATGTATAAAATGAGAAATTGAAAAATTTTTTATAAAAAATATTTCCATTTGTAATTTAATTATTTATTCTGTTTGAAAGTACTTTCTCAACTTTCTTTCTTTCAATTAAGTGCGACTTTTTCTTATGCAGCCTCTTCATTAACTTTTATCTCTTATTTGTTATAAGAAATTATTTGTTATATAAGTAAGTATTTATGAAAGTTCTGAAAGTTTATTTGTGTGGGGAGGGGGTTATTTTATGCTGTCCCTATCTATCGCACAAAGACATGTTCTGACTATAGTACAAAAGCCGAAATGGATTTAAGTCAGAGTTTTTATATTTCTTTTTAAAAAATTAATATTAAAATTGATTTTTTTTTTCGGATTTAGCTACAAAAACAAATCAACAAAGAGTTTTTTTTTTCATTCCCATATAGTAACTTTATTCCCAATTATCCAAGAAATATAAATAACTAAAAAATATTAAAAATAAAATATTTTATTAAAAAAAGTTTAAAAATTTAAAAAAATTCAATTTTTTTTTAATTTTAAAATAATGATGTGGCAAGCCAATTCTTTTTTCAAGGAATCAGTGTAATAATTTAATCTGAAAAAAAAAATTTATTTTAATTTTACTGCCTTATTTTTTTTCAGAAAAGGGTTCTGTGTAATTTTAAAAACATAATTTTTATAATTTTTAAGAGGACAAAACTTTAAAAGTATTAGAAACAAAATGGGATACCCTTAATACTTCGTGCAATTTTTATCGCAACTAAATAAAATTTATCTGTGTTAATTCCTGAAAAGAAATTAAATGCTGATGTTAATGGATTAATTAATTAACTTAACATAATTCATGAAGCTGTAAAAGAGAATTTTTCTCCTCTTATATCTGCTTTCCCATGGGAAAAAAAGTCAGATTTTCAATTTTCGTGATATTCTGCTTAAAAGTTTTTGAGTTACAGGGGCTTAAGAAACAAGTTCCCTAAACACTAAATGAGGGCCTGAAACATTTATCGAAAAAACTCTTCAATGCTTTTCGAAGCTCCATGCATCTAACGATAAACAATTTTGTTTTAATTCTAAAAAAACGTAATTACCATAGATAAGATCAAATCTTCTTTAAACATCAGTCACCGTTCTGCCTATCAAATTATCCACGACAAATTCTAATTCCGTTAAGTGCGTGAGCGAAGAGTACCACGAATGCGTACCTCAGCAAACAAAACCAAATATTTGGACATCTGCCAACGCTTACTGGATCGCTTCAACACGGAAAGCGACGCATTTTTAAGCAGAATAGTGACCGTTGATGAAACATGAGTTCATCATTACCAGTCCGAATTGACACGCCTGAGTATGCAGTGGAAACACCCAGGATCCCGTAGAACGAAAAAATTCAAGACCTCGCCAATACTAATCCTGTTTGGGGTCGAAAAAGGCCCTGTACTGGACGACTACTTGGACAGAGGGACTACCATCCATAGTGCGAGGCACAATGATTTGTTGGCCAATAAGCTGAAACCAGCAATTCGAAACAAATGCCGTGGTCTACACCCTCAAAGAAAATGTGTTATTACAAGACAATGCCCGGCCACACAAAGCCCATAACACGATAGAAACAATCAACAAGTTGGGCTTTGAGACCCTGGAACACCCTCCCTACAGCCTAGATCTCGCTCCCTCAGGCTGTCATGTCTTCGTACAGCTCAAGGAAGTTTTGAGAAGTCGCCTCTTTGCCTCAGATATGGACGTTCGAATGCGGTGCAAAACTGGCTTCATGACCAACCGGAAACTTACCAGGAGGGCATACTGAAGTTTATGTTTCGCTGGACCAAGAATATTGCTCAAGGTGGGGACTATATCGAAAAACAATGTACCTATTGTGCACCTATATTTGTTTAATAAAGTTATTAAACGAAAAGTGTAAATAATTTTAGAGCTACCTTCGTCTATAGTCATAAAAATAAATGTAACATACCAAAATTCTTATGGATTTGAATTTCAAAAGTCATAAAATATTTAAATCCAGAATTTCATGCAACTTTTAGCCCTAATTGAAAGAAAAATTCAGTTTTGAAATTATCACTGGAAGTTACGGTATCTTAAGTTCTCATGTGTAATTAAAAAGTCTGGGAAAATATTATGAGTTCTTTGCTCTGAATTATTCAACATATTGACCTTAACGAATTTTATCGAATGTATCTAAAATTAATAATTGTATTCGAATGAAATTTGGAACGCGTGTGTGTCATATAGACCAGTTTCTTGTATTTCTTCAAAATATGGTAAATTTTTTTATTTTTTTTAAGCTCACTAATCCATGGACGTAATAAATTTTGTTCCCTTTGATATTAATACTGATACTATTTCTGTCCATCTGAGATGCAAATTGCAAAAGTTACTAAGAATTTCCTCTTTTTGACATCTAAGGTATTCTTGACTTTTAAATTAATAAAAATTATCGTAAAATTCATAAGCTTACCTTTTTTCTGATTCGGAGACGATGACTTTTGTTTTGGGAGCAAAAGGTGATGAAACCTACAACATAATTAAAATTGGTCTTTATTTTACGTTATTAATTAAAGTTCAAACGTTTCCAATATTTAAATGAAGCACCAATTAAATTAGAGATGTTAAAGAAATATAATCGGATTTTAAAAATGCTTTAAATCAATTATTTAAGACATTCCTTCTCAACCTTTAATATTCGCGACCCAATATTCAATCATAAATTTCTTTGTGCCCCCCCCCTACATACAATAACAATGTATTGGATTCAATAATACTACAGTTTGACACTAATGCTACAACACGACTTTAGCCTCTTAAGTGCCACAGGCGTATATAAATACCTTACTCAGCCAAATCATTAATTTTCTGGACGTATATATACATCTTTCCGAAGTACGATCTTTTCTGTGCACTATACTGTTCATAAAATTATTACGAATGCTTTGGAATGCAATAAAAGGATTTAGACAGTGTTTGCGAAGGATCTACTTATTTCAGAGGATTTTCTTGTTTATCCTTTTTCTCCGCCCTCCCCCCCCCAAAAAAAACCATCATACATGAGCATCTACGTGGAAAACGATGGCATTGGGGAGCAAATCGCGTAACTTTTATCCAGCAATTAAGGGATTAATTATAAGCCGTAGAAATTATCAAGATAAGTTTTAATACAAACCCATATAAGGTCGGTGATAATTATCAAACTTGTTTTTAACTTAGTATTGTTAAATTAATTATAAAATACATTGTATAGACTGATACATTTATAAGTGTATTGTATCAGTGTATAAATGTGTATATATATTTTATTTTTTATTATATCCGAATGAATTTTGTTTGTTACTTACAGTAAATTAATAATTTTTTAAAATAATCTTTTGTTTTCGACTTTTTAACATGCTCGCACCCCCTCGTAGAGTTATCACTAGGGGACGCGCCCCACAACCTGAGAAACGCTGATTTAAGAATAATAATTGGTTTTTGAATTCATGTAACTGCTAATTGAAAATTAAGAAAACATTTCATCTTCAATTATTTCAATTCCTTCTTAATTCTAGATTTTTATAAATTAATTCTGTGTTTTTCCCTTTCAAATTTGTTTTTTAGAATGGATATGGAAATTCGATATTGAAAGCCGTATTGTTTTCCTGTTTTATATGTGTATATAAACCAATTTCAAAAACTTATTTATAACACATATTTATTTTAATTAATTGTTCATAAATATGAAAATGAATCCTATTTATTAGCCATTTGTCTTTGCTTTCATTGTATGAGAATTCTACACACATTGCCTTTTTTAAAAATTTTTTAAGGCAATATTTATCAGATGCCATTTAAATACCGGGTGGTTATAATTAAAGTTACACTATTCTAAGGCCTGTAGAACCTGTTCTGCTTATCGGATTTTGATGAAACTTGATATATGCTTTACGGACCATGGGGAAAAAAAATTTCGGTAATAAAAAAAATTAGTACAAATTTTGACCACCAGGGGGCTTTTATCGAATATTCCTCATGCACAAATCCGTAAAACCTCTATATAAACTTGCAGTAATAGCCAGAGAATCATTCATCTCGTGTTTGTCATCGTTAATCATTCCTGCTTTACAGGAACGACAATGTTTGCAAACCACTTTCTTTATGCAAGATGGAGCAACTCCTCACATTGGGCACCAAGTCAAAGCCCTGACTGCTTAGTGCTAATATTGGTGATAATCGCGATTATTCAGACATTTTTCGGATGCATGGCCTTCTCGATCACCCAACTTAAATCTTTGTGATTTCTGATTGTGGAGATTTCTAAAAAACCGTGTTTGTAGAGGAGGATTTTGGACTTTACCTGATTTAAAAGCTAGCATTATACGCCATGTGGCTGAAATCCCTCATGAGTTGCTTCGCGCTACCATTGAAAACGCTACAATGCGCTTTCAACTTGTTATTGATGTCAATGGAGCTCATATTGAGCATATTCTGTAATTGAATAAATTTTAACGATTCCAACATATTTTTTGTCCTTCATATCCAACATATCCTTCTAGTTATCAAAATTTCAACTATTTTTTTTAATTGCAGAAACCTTTTCACCATGGTCCATATAGCATATATTCCAAGTTTCATCAAAGTCTGATTAGCAGAATGGGTTCTACAGGCCTCTGAACAGTGTAACTTTAATTATAACCACCCGGTTTATAAGTAAAATTTTCAAGGTTCACTATATAAAAAAAGATATTACTTAAAAAGATATAAAAAAACACAAAAACATTAGCAATATAAAAAAAATTAACCAATATAATTGCAACAATATAATTAAAAATAACCGCGTTAGACAAGTGGTCAGGATTGGAAACTTGTGGCCGGCATTTCTTCTATCGAGTTGGTGTATCACTAATCGCACCGTCAACTGGACGGCAGTCAAAGACAGAAAATCGGGCTTTCACCAACGTTCTTTTACCGTCTCAGGGGTTCATATTCTAACTCCCGTTCAGGTTACGAGATTTTGATCAAGCTCATATTTGGGTTATAGTTAACCATGTTTGCGCAGTAAGCTTAGTCACGGGGTATATTTGACCAATGAGGTCGTAAACTCGCAGTTGAGTAACCGGAGTTAAGAAAATAATGGTGAAATGAAATTTTAACCGGTGTGGTTTGATTTCATTTAAATTCGGTTACTTAACTACAGATTTCATCGCCTGGTTCAATTAGCGGGGAGTACGGCGGTAAAGGTTTTGGTGTCATCAAAGACCTGTCATGCATGCTAAATCTATCGAGATCCAGAATTCTCAGTTTGGTGTCAAGTGAAGGTTTGAAAAGAGTGGAATATGCCAGCTCAGATGTCGCCCTTTATCTGACTGGGGTTCAAAAATATAAGCCCCAATAAGCCAATATCCTTCTTTCCCGGTTAACCCGTTTTAGGTAAGCTCGGTCCCCTTGAGCATTTCGCTAGTAGCTCTCATGTAGCTTCGAAAATAAATTAATCAATCAACATAATAAATCAATTAAAAACTTACTTGATCGATTAAGTCTACAACGGAATCGTGAGCAATCATACAGGTTGGCTTAAAGGATGGAAATCGGTAAGATAAATCTTTCACAGTTAGCATCATGCTAGCTGGACTTAACACAGCACCTAGAACATAAATCAGTGAGTGAGGGACAGTTATGGTTTAGGGCGCACAGGGCCGGCTCTAGCAGTTTTGCCGCACCGGATAAAAGTGGAAAATGCCGCCTCTCTTCCCAAAGCGAGAAATTATAATTAATATATATATAATCCTAATGTCCTAAAAAAGGCAAAATAATT
>BMAV01010693.1:98670-115309 GCA_019973955.1 Trichonephila inaurata madagascariensis | reverse complement strand
CAAATTCACATCCAATAATATTTCAGAAAATATATCACATTTTTTGTTATATAAAGAAATATTTTCCAAATTTGATCCAAATGCCGCCCTTGAAATTTGCCGCCCCGGGCAGGGGTCCGGTTTGTTCGGCCCTAGAGCCGCCCCTGATGGCGCAAGAGCCAAATCTGGCTATGCTGCGCCAAACATTTGTTAAAATATGAAAACAATTGTTAAAATATCTAAAACCAATGACAATACACTTTCAATAAAATTTAAAATATCAAAACAAGTATAAAAAAAAACTTATTCTAATGATAAAAGCAAACAAAGTTCTGTGGGGGATTACCCCACCAGTTATGCGATCAGTTATGTTGTGACATCTCACTCGTCCTTTCTCTAACATAACCTCTGTGTTCTTTGACGGCCACGATTAAAGGCAAATCTTTTCCAACCCAAATCCAAGAAGTGAAACGAAGAATAGATGCAAATAAGATAACCTTTAAAAGGACAGAAGTTTTAGTGAGCGCGATGGCAATTTAGAGAAAGTTCTGTTCAGAGAAGATAGAAGCGTGAAGTGACGGCTTACCTAAGAATCACGAAGATCTCGCCATTCAACCAAGGTACATACCATTGTACGCCCGCTTAGAGAAATATCTGAAGTGGATTGGACGTTGCGTAGAAACCGAGGTAGGAAGATTATATTCTGAATGCGAATATATTATTAAGATTGAGAGTAGGCGGATGTAGTATAATTATATTGATAAGTGATCTAATTGCGCGATCTGTGTTAATTAAGGCTACGTGTTTTGGTTTATTCTCACTTAATATAAGTTGGTTCGATATATAAGTAATTTAAGTTAAATTCTTAATAAAAGTCATATTAAGAATTCTAAAATGTCTCATCATTTCGAGAATCCCACACCTCTAACTTACGCTGAAACCCCACGATATGGTCAACGAAGATCGACCATGTCGCAATGTAACCCGTAATGCACTAAGTTTGGTGTAAGAATTTAATGGTTTGACAAAAAAATCATCTCCCTGTAGGATCTATTTCGTAAAAATATGTATGTATATGTATATATTTGATCGTGAGTTCGTTTCATAACAAAGAACATAAAATATACACAGATTGCGTAATATGTTGCAGTTTATTCTTTAGCAAAATGAAAGCAAATATAATTCGATTTAGTAGAATTCAGAATTGAATGTAAATACGCAAAATCAAATAATAGAGCTATTAACAAATATTTCTTTTAACTAGGTTCGCATTAAAATTTTTAATTTTTTTTTAAAATTATAATGAAAGGAAATACCTATATTTTATGTTGTCTATTTATTTTAATAAATATGTTTAAAAATACTTAATATATATACAATTTTAATTTTTTTTTACTTTTGTTGAACAAATAGTTATATTTTATGCCGTTTATTATTATTATTATTATTATTATTTGTTAATAAATATATTCAAATGATGCAAAGTTAATATACCGGGTGATTCTAAAAGAATATAGGAGTTTTAACGCTTTATATATATATAAGTATTCATTACATATAACATATTAGTATGACTCATACATCGAATGAAAGAGCAACTGAAACAGTTTTGTTTGCTGGCACGTATGCTCAAAACGTATGCTAATTTTTTCCCCTTTCTCGACGATCAACGCGCTAATAGAAAAATGACGACTACCAAACTTGTAAGCGTTTTGTGTTCACCAGTTTGCAAAGACAGAATCTGCTATTACTGTGTAACGAGCGTTCCGTATTAAGTTCGATTGTCAACCTCCAAATGATAATAACATTCTTAGGTAGTATCATCAGTTTGAAACAACTGACTGTCTTTGGAAAGGGAAAAGCAAAGGGCAAACAAGGCTGTAACTGGTTCTGCCTACCTTGATGCTTTATAACTATGGCTATTTCCTCAATTGGAAGAAAGAGTACCAAATAACTTCATTTGGCAGCAAGATGGTGCACCGCCTCACTGGCATCTCTCAGTACGCGAATTGGTTAAATGACACTGTACTCAACCAATGGATGGGTCGCAAAGAGCCTCCCAATAAAGTTTGTATCACATGGCCTCCACGTTCACCCGATCTGACGCCATGTGACTTTTATCTGTGGGGGTTCATAAAGGATTGTGTGTACGTTCCTCCGCTAACAGCTTACCTTCCAGACTTAAGACACAGGATTGAAATAGCTGTTGCAAGAATTTCCTCACACTGAAAAAAGTTTGGGATGAACTCGCCTATCGACTTGATTTGTACCTTGTGACGAATGGAGCTCACATTGAACATTTGTAAACTTGTAGGTAAAACTGTTTCAGTTACTCTTTCATTCAAGGTATGAATTATACTTGTAACTTATATGTGATAAATAATATAAAGCGTTAAATCTCCGATATTCTTTTAGAAACACCTGGTACTATAATAAAACTTTAAATCTATATTATTGACCTCTATTCTCTAATCTGAAGGCATTATCGAGGGAATTGGATTGTTTCAAAAATGCCCTACTGTGTGGCATGCTGAATCATATTCGTAGATTAGTTTGGCACGCCACAGCTAAAAGGTTGCCGACCCCTGGTCCAGAGGTTACTGAGATATCTGCTCTCAACAGTTTCATAAACAATGGATCTGATCTGGGCAGATCTGGCACTCTAGTCAATTTCCTCGTTATAAATTCAAGATATACTCGGAAGTCATCGTATTCAAGAGGACACAAAGGCACATCGATACATTATGTATAGATATTCTAAATACGTAGATTTTAATATTCTGCAGAATATATAAATATCGTTCATGTCAAATAAGCACACTTAAACAATTTTGTACAATTTTTTCTTACCTATTCTGATTGCAGCTATGTTAACTAACCAAAATTCCGGAATCTTTGGCAACATAACCATCACGTTGTCTCCTTGCTTGATTCCGCATTTTTCTTGCAACATATTGGCAACTCTAAAAGAAATTATTTCAATTTTCAGTTTTATGTGCTGGTGTTAATTTTACTTCAATGAGGATAGGTTAAAGCAGTGATACTCAACCTACGGCCCGGACGGCCTTTCTTGAGTGGCCAGGTCATGGCAATTGTACTAAGAAATTCTATTATTGGAAAACTATGTACAAAAAAAATTTAACGGGAAATTCTGTCAATCAAGCAATCAAATGTATAAATTTGTTTTTTTTAAATAGTAGAATGTAATCAAGAGGCTTGGTCATAGATGAAAGAAAATAGAAATTATCCCATAACTGATTAAAAATCCTTAAAAATAAATATGTGTGTGTGTGTGATGGAAAAGTTAATATATATAGCATAAAAATAAAAGCCAAAGAAGCGTTTTAATATTTTGATAAATTTTGCTTGTCAATGTTGCTTTGGTCTTATAATGTACTTTTCCATTATCCGCGTGTTGCAGCCCGCACGAAATTACTATCATGTTTATGCGGCCAACACCTCCTAGCTGATGCGGCCCGGTGGGGGAAAAAGGTTGAGCAGCCCTCGACTAAAGGAAAGAGTGTTGTACAAAGTCATAAACTAAATAAGATATTTTTTTTAATAACTAGCATAATTTTTATTGCAACTATGCAAAATTATTTTTCTTTTAAGTGCGTGATTAAAATTACTATATTTAACATAAAAAATTCTTCATTTGGAAATTTTATTTTAAAAAAAAATCAAGTTAAAAAAAGAAATATTTTATTTTAAATATATTTTGAACTGATAGAATTAACTCTAGATCATGCAAAATCCCTAACATTTTAATCTTTTTTCAATGGTACTAAAAATACTTTTCTAACACACTGTTGTAAAAGTTTTAAGGTAAAATGAGGATCATAATGATTCGATATATAATTGCAGTTTTTCAAATCAATCTTTTTAAAATTTTAATTATATTTGGACCATTTTTTAAGTACCTAAATAATCAAAAGCATATCACAATTTTCTGAAATGCTCATTTACGTCATAGCATATGACGTAGTCGGTGGAATTGGACTAATGGACTCACACACTTCAATGTGGCCACGGTAAGCTAGTGGTCAAGGTCATGGAGTCGTGGCTGGCATGTCATGAGTTCGAATCTAGTGCCGCAGATTGATTGATTGAATATTAACGTCACACTGTTCAGCTACTCGAGGACTTTTGACGACGGATCACGTAATTTTGAACCATGGTCAAGTGACGTGGACGACACCTGAGCTGGCACCCCCTCTCCTAACTACCACACCACACCAACGGGAGGACGTTTCAGCTCTCGACAGATTTAACGTGCATCGCTGCCCTACACGGCGGGTCTTTAGTGGTACCGGGCTCGAACTCGTGACAATCCTAGTACCGCAGAAGACCCGCCATGCAGAGGACCGATGAAAGTTAAATATAACTAGACTGAAACGTTCTCCTGTTGATGTGGTGTGGGAGAGGGGGTGCTAGTTCAAGTGTCGTCCTCGTCACTTGACCACGGTTCAAAGTTACAAGGTCCGTAGCCAGTAGCCCTCGTGCAGCTATATAGGGTGAGGTGAATATGACTCTCATCCACACTTGAAGGGTACTCATAGATTTCGCTATTTTCTCGCTTTTCAAAAAATCTTCAACTACTTTTAGTAAATTTTTTCCATATTTTACTTATAATTTTATTCTTTTAGCTATTAATCTTCATTCTCAACTCTGTATAAAATTCTTATGACAAACTTTTTTCTTGACAATTTTCCTTTTTAAAATGTTTTTTTTATATTACTTTTAAATTAATACAACGTAGGATATTTATTAAATGCATGTCGCCAGTTCAAAAACAAAACAGATTACTTATAAATTTTTTTCGCGTTTTTCAAATCACGCGAAATAAGTGGACTTGTGATAAATAAGAGGAAATTAAGAATATACGATCCTTTAAAATGCATAATTATGGTTATCTGTGTTTTGCTTTCGAAACCAATTTAATTGATTGTTATAGAGCATGACATGAAAATTCGTACCTATTGAAATAATTCAAATCATGATGTTCTATAATTTATTATCTTTTGCAAACATATTTGATTATTTACATTTTTTTTTAAAAACAGAAATCCTTTCCCCACCCCCCTATGTTTCCCGTATTTTTAAAATTTGAAACTGATTCTGCATTTTTTGGTACTTACGTATTCATTCCATGACAACGATTTATCGCCAAAAGATTAAATGCAAAGCGTAATGTTGGCGTATCAAAGATTAAATGCATACCAAAGATTTATCTCCAAAGATTGAATACATACCAAAGATTAATCACCACAAAGATTAAAAGCATTCCAAAGATTTATCGCCAACGGTTAAATGCATCTCAAAGATTAATCGCCAAAAGATTTCAAAAGTTTTGTGGCAACTTATTTTTTGATGTCAACCTAAGTGAATGAGTTATGTTAACATCGCTCTATAAAGCTGCACGAGGGCTCTTGGCGACTAACCTTGTAATTTTGAACCATGGTCAAGTGGCGAGGACGGCACCTGAGCTTGTACATCCCCCTCTTCTAACTACCACACCAACCAGAGGACTTTGAGCTCTCGACAGATTTAACGTGTATCGCTTCCCTACACGGTGGGTCTTCAAAAGGTACTAGGCTCGAACTCTTGGCACGCCGGTCACAAGTCTGTTACCTTAACCACTAAGCTACCATGACCTTAATTTTACTATACACATCGGGCAGTTTATTTTCTGTTGTACTCTTAAGCAAATACATACGAGTGCAAAACAATATTTTCTGAAGAAACACTTGTGCTTATCCTTTTTCAATTCCATTCTCGAGAACCCGCGGTATTTTCCCAAACTATGCTACCCTTCGGTCCATATAAGACCGAGTTTTCGGGACTCTACAGTATTAAATTTGTAGGACCGATTTATCTATTTATTCAACTTCTTTGCTTTGTTTTTAAACATATATCAGTATTATTTTCAAATAATGTTCTTGGCTGAAAGCTTAAACCCTACTTTCTGCGTTAGTCATAAGAGATTGGGTTTCATTTTATATATCACATAAAAAGATGAACATAATAAATAAAAATGAATATTTTAATCTCTTCCCCCCTCTCTTATAAATTGAAATCCGTTTTTAAAATCAAACTATGTAAGTCAATGACATAACAGAATTCCATTTGCAGCGTTTTCGAAAATTATTTTCTTTTTAACACAATATTGTGCTTTTAAAGTCAGAGAGCACACATATAAAGAAATTATTTTTTTACGTTTTTTTTTTTTGTTGTTGTTGTTGTTGTTGTTTGTTGGTTAAAATAGAGATCATGGAAAACAAATTTTTCTTAAAACAAAAACAATTTTATACCTTTTTGTCTCGTATTCTAAAGTTTGAAAATCCCATTTTAGTTCCTTTCCGTTCTCGAAGACGAACCAGAATGCAGGAACAGTTTTTTTTCTTTCACCTGCCTGTAATAATTAAAAATTATAGGATGAATCCTGCTCTATAATATAAGTAGTTAAGTTTTTAAGAAGAGGAGAAAAAAAAGCTTACACAATAAGTATATATTAATTGCCTACATCTTTTCAATGAGGCACATCCCAAAATTTAAGTAAACTACAAGGATTTGTATTTAAGTCTGTATAGGTTACAGAGAGAGAGTCAAGTTGTTCACAGGAAAAGTTTCATGAAATAGATATATTCATTAGAATTAATTACTTTACCTAGGCAAGACATTTCTGAAACGATTATAAAGGAAATAAAACAACAACCAATTTATAATCAAATTTAAAACTAGATCATAAAGAAATATTCTGTGCATTAAAATTCAATATATTGCTTCTTTTACTCAAGATGATCGCCTTTTGTCTTCGCCT
The DNA here is from genome assembly GCA_019973955.1 of Trichonephila inaurata madagascariensis. Classification (NCBI taxonomy): domain Eukaryota; kingdom Metazoa; phylum Arthropoda; class Arachnida; order Araneae; family Nephilidae; genus Trichonephila; species Trichonephila inaurata. The sequence continues at coordinate 108,510 of BMAV01010693.1, read as the reverse complement.
TTGGCGACGGACCACGTAATTTTGAGCCATGGTCAAGTGACGTGGACGACATCCGAGCTGGCACCCCCTCTCCTAACTACCACACCACACCAACGGGAGGACGTTTCAGCTCTCGATAGATTTAACGGGCATCGCTGACCTACACGGCGGGTCTTTATTGGTACTGGGCTCGAACTCGTGACAAGGCAAGCCACGGTCCGATACCTATACCACTCGGCTACCGCGGCCATTAGACAAGGTAAAGAACTAGTTGCCGGAGTGTCATGATATCGAGCATAGTACTGTTGAAGACACGCCGTGTAGGTGGCTGATGAACGTTAAACATGTTGAGGCTCAAACGTCCATCCGTTGGTGTGGAAGTTAAAAGATGGGTAGGGTGACATCCTTTTCCCTTGACCATAAATCAAAATTACGAGGTTTGTCGCCAAAATCCCTCGAGTAGCTGAATAGTGTGACGTTAATATTCACTCACTCAAATTAGTCTCTTTGGTCATTCATCTATCGAGGTATGCGCTACCACCATGGGAATTTCCATCCCTGCTTTCCTGCCACAACGTTTAAAACTGTTCTAATTGGGATGCGTTCTTGGCGCACCTTTGCCTGCAATGTACCTAGACAAGAATGTTTTCTGTCCGTATCTGAGAGACGTAAGTGGACGATATGTGCTATAAAAGCGTCTTAAGATCTTGCTGCAGCTACACACGGACTTTGAGTCAGGAAGTGAACTTGTTTATAGCACGACAAGTATCAACACCTCTTGTGACGGGGCTTTACCGAGTCTTTCAACTAATCCTCTTGGGGGAATCTTTGGGGCTATCAATCGAGTTGTTTCACAGCCAACCCTCTTAAGAAGAAATCCTGATATGCAGATGAGTTAGCAGATATATAGCGAAGGTTTAAAAAGAGAAGGAGGTGGAAATGAAGCTGAGTTGCTGAACGCCGTGAACTTATGGTAAGGATATAAACTTGGAAGCGTAATTATAGAGCGGGCTTTAACTATTCAAATAAAGTAAGGAAGATTGAGAATCATAGAATAACTTTACTTAAAGTTAAGAGGTTAGAGGATTCCGGGCGCTTATTCACACATAAGATTTAGGATTACGATATATCACTCCTGATTTCCTTCCTAGAGTAAAACTGTCTTTGATCAATATAATTGGATAATAATAAATTGGTTTTATTATGGCTAGCTTGGGTCATCAATCATTACCTCCCACAAATCTAGGTCCAGTAGATGAAGAGGTGGTTCCTCCAGGTAGGGGGGTATCACACTCTTTACATTTTGCTCTATTTTATAAAATATTAACTGAGTTCGACATTGTTGCAGTCGAATCATGTGTTCGTGCTCTGAAGCCTCTGTAGATCCATCGTGTATCGAGGATGAGATTCATTAAATCTGTCAATGTGACAGGGAGTGGAATGTAGAATGGGGTGCCATCCTTGTTACTTGTCCATGGTCAGTGGCACACACAAGGGGGTGGTCCTGGGGGTCCGGACTTCCCCCCCAAAGCAATTGACTTTTTTCCGATTGTTTATAATTCTAAGTATATAATACGTAAAAAATTTAATTAAATATTTGTTATTAATGATTTATTTTATTAATTAATGCTAATTATTTATTCAATAATTAGTTTTTTACTGTGATTTGTTCCTGAAAATCAAAAATAGCATGATGCAAGAATCGTGAACTTTCAACCCCGGAAAAATTTCTGTGTGCGCTACTGGCCATGGTTCAATATTATGAGGTCCATTATCAATAGCCCTCATGTAGCCTCACAATGTGATGTAAATCATTTGATCTTCAGCACAGTAAAAATTACAAGTATTCACACAAATATCCTCGAATAAGAATACCAAGTTAACAAACCTTCCCGTAAGTACTCACGCTTAACGAAGTATATCTATAAAAGAATTTTAAAAAAGAATTTAAAAGGAACGCAACTGGATCCCAAACACCTTTTTAGCTGTCCTTCCATTGTTAGTGCCCTTTTAAAATAGACAATGACTGTAGCATGGACATTGTTTACTCAGATCGTGCCATGGATGTTGACACGGCAGTGATTCGCGCCTTTGGCAATATCTGACTATATCCTTATGTTTTTTTTTATTACAGCCTCTGCACTTTGTCATACACGACAACGACAACAACAAAGAATTTAAAGAATTTTAAAAGTATTTGAAGAATTGTTTTTTTTTTTAAAGAGAGAATTTAAAGCATTTTAAAAATTATCAACCAAAAAAGTTATTTTTTAAATAAAAAAAAAACAAAAACAAAAACCTAAGATTAAAAAGGGGAAACTTAAAAAAATATAGTGGTATGAAATCGTAAAAAATTTAAAACCCCCCAGCAAACACATCCCCCAAATAAAATTGCACTTCTTTCAACTGGTAGTGATCATCGGAAATGTTAAACAAATTAGCAATGTTTGAGCAGCATCAATTAAAAAATTACGTCTTCAAAATACAATTACTGATGATATTCTGAGACATTCATGTATTCTTAACACTAATCACATATTTTTTACTCACCCTCTCCTTGCGAGCCCATACATCTATGACATCTGAAGCAAAATTGAATTTCTCCGGTACCTCAACATTAAACGACAGCCTTTCTTTGTAGTAGTCATTGAAACCAGATCTAGACACACTGGATAAGGACCGAAACGGAAGCTTCGAAGAGCTTCTATTAGAGCACAATATTTTTCCATACACAAAACAACTATTCTTAAGACGGTAAAATACACAACTAATCGCTTTTAGCTTCATTTTCCGTCTGACCGAGAAAAGATCAAGAGGTTTATTTGAAATAAAGGCGTTCACGGGTATCGATAACAAGAGTTAACATTTATTTAATGTCATTTTACGCAAGTAGGTAAACATTAAGAAATTTTCCGCCTTGAAGCTCATAAACGCTATTTTTATAGTTATATGACTCGAGTAGAAAAACGTCTTGAGGTCCTGATAATCTATGCAAAAATAGGCCCCACCTACGAGCCTTTTATCGAATTTGATGTATATACCTGTACAGTTCGATAAAAGCAACCCGTAGTATAATGAGGTTTGAGAAAATTTTTTTAATAACACATTTTTGGATAAGTCATTCGAAAAAAATTATCTGCTACCAAGAACAAACAGATAAATACACTGATCTAAAAATCATTATGTGATATGTGACGTATTATGCCCACAACTAAGTGTAGCGAATCTCTTTTTCCTCTTCTGTTCAAGAAGAAAAAAAGGAAAAAACTCGCTCACTGGTTTGTAAATACGATGTATGTAAAATGTGTGTAATATATAATTCACATTTCCGTAAGCATTCTGATGAGAAAGAATTTTTAAATAATCTCCTTAAGGTGACTGCCAACCTTCGGACCGAATTTTTTTTTATAAAAACAAATTTTTGAAACAAATTGAGTGTTTTTTGGAAGAAAAATAAAAAAAAATATATAAATACATAAAAAAAATTTCAATAAATATTGTACTTTTAGAGAAATTGGTTGTTTTCAAGGAAATTTTACCAAATTTTTTTATTAAAAACGGTAACACTGTATAAAAATATCTAATACAATTACCATAATTTTCTTTAAACGCAACTTGCATATTATGGTGCTCTTCAAAATGAACCCCAAAATCTAAGAGAAATATTAAAATACAAAAAAATTACAGACAATTATACATAATATGAAAATTTTGATATTTTTTTAAGTTTTTTCTTTATATATATATATAAAAAAAGCTACCCTAAATGAAAAAATATTTAACCTACAACAAAATTTATGTGGTCCACTTTATGAAAAATAGTATAATAAACATATTCCCACAAAATTTCAAAACGTTATTTGGTTTGGTTCTTAAGATATCATGTGTATCTGGTAAAGAGTTCCTTTCGAAATCATAATTTTGAGATAAACTCATTTAAGTTTTATCTTACTGCCCTTTTGCATAGAGTGTGATGTTTTTTAAAATCACTACAACTTTTTATTTCTATTTGGAGTAAAGTAAAAAGAAAAACTGTTTTGAAAAGAAAAATGTTCAAACTATAAGATTTTGAAATAAAAAAATGCATTTTATGTAGACAAAAAACGACATTTTCAAGGTAGGCAGTCACCTTAAACACTTTCGCGGATAGAAAGAAGAACAAAGCTTCAACTAAGCTATTACTTCTTGTACGTAATTTTTCATTATTTTCATGTTATGATTATTTCGTTAAGACAATTAATCCACAAAATGTTATGTTTCAATTTATTATTATTATAATTTATACTAGGGAGAGTATCTCCAGTGAGTCCACCTAGTGGCAAATTATACAACTGTTCATACTCATTGCTCAAATTGTTAAACTGTAATTTACATGTGTAATTCACCGTCTGGTTTGAAGTTTCTCCAAATGTTCAGGATGTAAATTCTTTTACTAATCTCTTCCTTAAAAATTACTGTCTTTCGTAAATTTTCTTCATTTGTTCTTTTTTCACAAAATTTGTTCTTGGCGCTCCTCTTCAGTTAAATTCCAACTTTTTGTGACCCATTTTTACTAACTGTACCTTATGCATAAATAAACTTATTACATCATCACGAAAAACTTATTTTTCTTAAAGTATCTATCTATCTACATGTATACAGTTGGACCCCGACTTATCGAACCTCTCTTTAACGAATTTCGCGATTTAACGAATTTTTCTCATTCTCCAATTAAAATGACAGGAAAAAAACACCCTATTTAACGAATAATAAACCCTGAATTAACTAATTGCTTCAGCAGCTGGAATTTTTTTTTTTACAAGTTTGTATTAGAAAAAGTTGGATTATTTTTTTCAAATAACATTTTTTTTTGTCCGGAACAGAGGAAGACTTTTCTTGTAAGCAGCAAATTTCAATGGGAAAGGGAGAGAGAGAAGGCCATTATTTTTTTTTATTGAAGACAAATAAAATATAATTCTCGTGCACCACAAATATCACACGGGGCTTACAGAAGTAAAACGAACAAAATAAGATAAATAAAATGAAAAGTAAATAACAAAACAAAAGTTACGAAATAATGAGATAACAAAAACAAATAAGTTACAAAGATAAAAATACATTACAAAATTAAAAAAAAAAAAAAAAACAGCTACGAAACAAAACCAATACAATAAAATTACAATAATACAGAAATGAAAAATCTACAAAAAATTACAAAATCAAATCAATTAAGGTACAAAATAAAGTGAACGAAGCTGTACTTGAAACAAAGTTGAAAAAAATTAGGAGGCCAATTGATTTTAAGAGCATGCAGTTTGACTTTCAGGCATTTTCTTTCTTAAATTTTGAACAAAAAAGGATAAAATACTCCACACTTTGCTCCCCACCAACATTACAGTCACAAAGTTTGGAAGGACACAGGTTTCATCCATTGAGGTACACCATGATCAGTACGGAATTGTGCGTGATTTTATAGTTTGTATAAAAGTGATCCCACAAGATAAAAATTGGAAAAAATTTCTCTGTCAGAAAAAGACCATTATTAGACAATACTAGCTGGTATTCCCGTACTTCGCGCGCGTGAAAAATTAAACAATAAACACTGAAAGCGAAAGAGGTTTTTAATGAGTTAATTTTAAGTGAATTGCAATTTAAACAAAAACAAAAAAAAAAGCTTTTTGCATATCTCAGCCGAAAAAAAAAAAAAAAAATATTCGCTAAATTTTTAGTCTGTTGATCTAATTGCTTTTAAAAAAGGTTTTTTTTTTTTTTTTTTATGGTTAACACCCCGTAACTCTCTTGTAGGTCGATTTTTGAAAACACCTTCCTAAGCTGATCTCTGCTCAACAAAAGCAACACATTGTTACAAATCTTGTGTAATGAACGCTTAAAATAGTGTAAATAATTTATATCTGAATGTGTGTAATACGTTATTACTTTCTGTTGTATTTATTTTCTGTTAAAATTGCAATATTCGCAAGCAATGTCGTTCCTTACATTATAATGGCGATTCAATGGAAACATACGTAAATGTTGGCGATAGAGCCAAGTTGACATCATTTTTGGCGACCCTATTAGAAACTTGGCGATTGGTTGAATGGTGCAGATGTTGATATGCTGTAGCGCCAGCTGGTAGGGAGCTGCAACAATGAGGATAGCATAAAAACCCTCTCCACAAAACAATGCATATACATGCCAATTTTCATAGTGATCGGTTGAACGGTGGTGGAGGGAAGCGAGGTCATACATACAAACATTCATTTTTATATAAGTAGATAGATGCAGATGAGTCATGAGTGTGACCTATCATGTGAACCTTAAGTAGGAAAGGAAATTTCAATCCACAAAGCAGGGAATATTTCAAGATTTTAACGTATATCGTCGGCCTAATTATCAAACTGCGTAACTCCACTGGTGTTACTGATTTGATATAGGAGTGCAACGCACCAAGCGCTTTTTGGCGAGATTCCTTAATCCTTTTGTTTTGTCTACGCCATGTCTCAGTGCGCTCTCCACTTTTAATTTATTCCTCCATCAGTGTAATCACTACTTTTTTTTTATTTCATAATAAAACTAGATTTCGAAGGGAGAGGTGGTGGCAAGATTTTAACATAAAATAAATACAACAGAAAGTAATATTAATGTATTACACTTCCAGATATATAAATTATTTACACTATTTTAAGCGTTCATTACACAAAATTTGTAGCAATGTGTTACTTTTGTTGAACAGAGATCCCACGGGGAAAAAAAACCAAAGACAAAAACTAACACTAATGTACGTTATCCCCATAGCAACCACATTATCGCAGGATAAAAATATCAAAGTAAACCATATTGTAATATTATCGCCTATCTTGGCGAACATAAACAACAACTTGGCGCCTAGCCTTACTGTATCAAATTAGCATCCCAGATGGAGTTACGTAGTCTGATAATTAGACCGACGATATGATACATTTGATGACGGACTTCCTACCTGTACCACTGAAGTTGAGGAAATTTTTAACTTTTCGGAACCAATGAATAGTGATTCCAAAGTAGAAATCGATAATGAAACTCCTATAAAAACTGTTACAATTTCCTAATGTCTTACATTGTTTGAAAACTGTGAATACATATCTCTCTGTTAAGCAGCAAGATGTAAATGATGCTGTATTTTTTATCCTGCATAAAATCGAAAAACAATTCTTTCGAGTCAGGAATCAGATTTTCAAGCGTCGTTTTGTCAATTTTAAAATTTCCAGTTAACTGGTGTGTGAAAATTCACTAATAACATTTTTAGTTGTTGGATAAAAAGTATATATTTTCTAAATATGGATATTTTTTGTGTGGTTGCTTACAGAATTTCCAAAAGGTAAGTGCGACAGATTTGTATTTTGTTTGAACCCCGAATTAACGAGCAAAATGTTTGGTCCCGATGAATCCATTAAATCGAGGTCTAACAGTTATAAGGAGAAAAGCGACTCACTTATTACTATATCTCCGGAACTACGAGGCCTGTTCAATAAGTAATAAGATTAAAACTAAAAAAAAAGAACGGAATACCTTTAATCGTCATCATTTACATGGTCTTTTTCAAAATAACTTCCGTGGTACGTAATGCATTTATCCCAAAGTTCTGTCCACTTCTTAAAAACATGTAAAAGTCCGTTTTGTGAGAGCTGTTTCAAAACCGCCTCCGCAGCCTTTATACATGCTTTGTTGCTTGCAAAACGTTTGCCTCGTAATGGTTTAAGTTGAGGAAACAGCCAAAAATCACATGGAGTGAGATCAGGACTGTATAGAGGATGTGGTAAAATCTCTACGCTCTGTTCTGCTGCGAAACATCCAATACGCAACGAGCAATGTGCTCGGGTATTGTCATGGTGCAATAGGAAGCCATTTCGAAGCAATGGACGCTTCCTTTTAACCTGCTGTATCTGCTTCACCATTGTGTGAAGGGCTCACGCGTCTTTTCTTTAACATGTCCTCTGGGTTCTTTGGGGGCCAAGATTAATGGCAACTCTTTTCCAACCAAAACCCAAGAAGCGAAACGTGAAGGTGAAATGCAAATGAGACAGCTTTTAAATAACAGAAGTTTCAGTAAGTCGTATGGCAATTTGGGGAATGTTATGTGATAGATTGATACAAGCGTGAGTTGACAGCCAGTAGAGAAGTTACTTTGAAGATTAAGCCATTAGGTCAAGGTGCATACCATTGCACGCGCGCCCAGACGCCTCTTCAAAGTATTGAAGCTACGATCAAATTAAGGTAGGATTGACTATTTGATATTAGGATTTGTAATATTATTAGAAGTGAGATTAGGCGGATTAGATATTGATAGTGGTCCAAGTTACGCGATTCGGTATAACTCTTATTGTGTGTTCGTCGTATAGATTATCTCTTAAATATAATTATCTAATTTGTTATAAGTTTAAGTAATATTCTTAATAAAGTCATATTAAGAATTTAAAAATGTCTGTTCCTTTTGTAAACCCTACACCTCTAGCTCACGCGGATAATCAAAGACACGGTCACATTAGGGGGGGTTCACAGTAGTTCGCAGGACATTCGCGTAAGAGTCGTTTACGGTAGTACCGGGTTCAACAGCGTGTTAATACACAATTCCTTCATAATCAAAAAAAATATGGTCATAACTCTACCAACCAATTTCACAGTTTTTGCTTTCTTGGGAGTAGGTGAAGATGGATGTTTCCATTCAATGCTTTGCTGTTTTATGGTTGGATCAAAGTAATACAACCAAGCTTTATCTGCTGTGATAAGCGTTTTAAGATAGTGTTGCCTTCTTGTTCCAGTCTTTAATCATATCGTATCATATCAAAGGTCTCCGATACCGATTTTTGTAGATTTTTGCTTCCATTTCGACAACTGGCCACGTCTCGTAAGCGCCCAGAAAAACGCTTCAGTTCGATCACGTGATACTCAAGAATAGGAGTCTGTACACGCCGTCTATCGGTAGCGTTTATTAATACAGACAACAAATTTTTCTTGTGCCACAGAAATTAACATTCCGATGAGTGGTTTTGCTGCAGTAAAATTAGTCTTATTACTTATTGAACAGCCTACGTATTAGACCTCTACAGACTTGAAATTTGGTAGACATGCTCCTTTCATGGAGTGGAGATTAGCTAAGAACAGATTTTTTGTTAATTCACTTCCGAGGGGGTTTACGAGAAATTAAGGGGGCGTAAAAGATGAAAATTCCAGATTTTGAGCTATTAGGCTTATGAAGTTGAAATTTGATATGTATAAAAAGTACATATTTATACAGCATTATGAAACAATCAGCGAAGCCGTAGGGTAACGGCTAATATTAATATACAGCCTTTTTAGTTTTTTACCACTTAGTTAATCATTAGATTTGTTTAAATTTATTTATTTATTGAAATGTATTTATTTTTTGAATGATGAATGTCTTTATATAAAATCATATTTAAGATAGTACTGAGCAGTGCCGGTTTATCCATTGGGCACTTGGGGCGAGCATCCAGGGGCCCGGATAAGCTGGACTTAAAAAGATTTTCTGGTTATAAATTTCGATCCTCCAGTGAAGGGGGTTTGTAGATCTGCTCCCAGGACCCGAAATGAGCTTAAATCGGCACTGGTACTGAGTACACCATTTTAAGGGAATTGACTTTCAGAAAAAAAAAAATTCCTTTGAAGGCAGTGGCGCACACAAGAGGGTGGTCCTGGGGGTCTGGATCCCCCCCTTCCCAAAGCCCTTGATTTTTTTCCGATTGATTATAATTCTAAGTATATAATACGTAAAATTTAATTAAATATTTGTTATTAATGATTAATTTTATTAATTAATGCTAATTATTTATTCAATAATTAGTTTTTACTGTGTTTTGTTCCTGAAAATTGACAAAATCAAAA
>BMAV01010693.1:76247-98570 GCA_019973955.1 Trichonephila inaurata madagascariensis | reverse complement strand
ACTGATTGAAGTTTTTTTTTTGTAGGTTTCTATGAGCTATTTTCTTTTATAATATTTGGAATTTCTTAAGTCTTAGAAAAACATATTTTTGTAACTACACGAAATATATATCATTTTATTATGCTTATCAAACGAAAAGAATTAGGATAAAATAGGTGAGGGAGTGAATATTAAACGTCACACTATTCAGCTACTCGAGGGCTTTTGGCGACGGACCTCGTAATTTTGAACCATGGCCAAGTAACGAGGATGACACCTGAGATGGCACCTCCCTACCCTAACTTCCACACCACACCAACAGGAGAGAGAGAATTCCCAAAGAAACCGAGCTCACCCGAGAAGGGCTTAGAGCTACAGACCGATCCCTCGGGAAACAACCACTCCCACGTCCTGACTTTATTGAAAAAAAAAAATCAAAGTTTACATTTTACAAACATTAGAAGACAGTAAAATGACAAAATACAAATTTAAATGAAACTGCACTATATACATACATTTGCACGAACGTAATACAAATATACAAAGCAAATATAATAAAAATAATAATAACATAAGAAATATATTATGTGAGAAAAAAATAAGGTTTAAGGATTGAGATGAAAAAAAAAATCCATTCCCACCTAAGGAATTTGATCCCGGATTGAATAGGCAATTTTAGTACATGATTTTAGTTTAAAGTGGATGGAAGGATTTCAAACGATAGATTGGAGCAAAGCTTTTTTAGCATTTTGAGATGGAGAGACCAAATGGAAATCCTTAGTCAGAGGACATGCAAACACATAATGGTCAGCGTCCCCAACAGAACCACAAAGACAATTGGGAGTGGTTTTTAATGTGAAGCGATACAAATAAGAAACAAATGGGCCATGGTTTGTTAAGAATTGGGTAACGTAACTGGAATGAGGATTGATATCAAAACTGGGCTTGGGTAAGAAGGATTTGACTCGTAAGCCAGTATTAGAATTTGACCACCAACTCTCCCAGTCCTCAATTTATTTTGAAGTGTTTTGATGACATAAGAGCGCGGACACTCACCTCAACACCATTAGCGGTAGCGACTTTAGTAAAATGATCTGCACAATATCATTAAAAAAAATTGTTATTTTGAGCCTTAACCCAGAAAATATAAAAGTTGTAGTACATAGAGAGTTTATTCTTTATTAAATTAAGATAAGCAGATTTATTGTTAGGACTTTTTTTAAGAGAAAAAAATGGATGATAAACTATCGGTATAAATATTAATTTTAACATTTTTAGCAACAGGCCATAATACGGAGAATCCGATTGCAGATACCTCCGCTTGGAAAACAGTATTGTAGGGCTTTAATTTAAAAGAATAGGTCCCATAAAGGGACCCCCGATAAAAAATGCATACCGCGAACCCGGTCTGAGTCCCAGTTTTTGATCCGTCGATGTACACCTCCCACTCTCCCACCTCCCCTCTCCCTGCAATTGATTTAAAAAAAATTATTCTAATACGAGCTTTCACAGAGTGAAGAGGAATAAAATTTTTTTAATGGCATGACAATCAATAAAATTATTAAATTCAAGGGTTTCGAAGTTTCCAGATTTGGTATTTAAGAAAAGAGCTTTTTTAACAGAAAGGTGAAATGGAGGAGTACCAGATATGATTTGTAATGTGTTGGTGTGTGTGTGTGAGATCCTATAGCCCTTCATGATTTTTAAAAGATAAATTCTTTGAATAGAGTTTAGTTTTTGTATATGACGAGATGTGAGTGAGCCACCCCAAATCCCCGCACTATAGATAATGATGGATTCAATCACAGTAAAGTACCACAATTTAAAATTTTTAACCCTCTAAGAGTGGTCTGCACTTAAAGTTTTGCCATTCTGGAGATGCTTCAAAAATGTTATATTTTTGATATTTTTTGCTTTCAGGTGGGGTTCTCAAAAGCGGTTGAGCCGTATTTTTAAGAACGCGGCACGGCCGCTTTTGGGAATCTTGCTTGAAGGCAGAAAAAGCATCTCTGGAATGGCGGAATTTTACGTGCAGACCGCTTGGAAGGTTAAAGTTAGAATTGGAAAACAAGATTCTTTTAAACTGAAGAGAGACAGTTTATAAATTCTCTCTTTCAAAAAATTAATATGAGGGAACCAAGAGAGCCAGTTGTCAATAATAAGCCCAAGATATTTAATAGAGTCGACTACTTTAATAGAAACATTATTTTAAATATAGGTTTTTCCTGAGAAACACAGTACCACCACGGGCTGTACACCTGAATGCGACTGAGAAAGTTTTTTCAGGAGAGATAACAAGTTTAAGATTTTTGAGCTTATTGGAGATTTGATCAAGAATTGAGTTGGTTTCGATTTCCAAAGTCCTTCGGGCCCCACCCGTGGTTACAACAGCAAGGTCGTCGGCAAAAGCCTGAATTAAAAATTTATCCGAGTTTTAAGGTCTAAGACTGGATTGAAGTAAATGTTCCACAAGATGTTAAATCTGTCAAGATTGAAACATCCACCAACAGGAGGATGTTCCAATCTTGACAGATTTAACGTGCATCTCTCCTTTATACGGTAGTTCTTCAGCAGTATTAGGCTCAAACTCATGACACGCCGGCCACGAGTCCTTTACCTTGACCATTAGACTATCGTGGCTACTAGGATAAAATGGGAGCTAGATTCTAAAAATTGATTATTATTAGATTACTATATTATGATGTAAGTGTTATGTCTGTGACTATATCTTCACATGAGATGCATTTTTATCAATAGTTTAGGCTTTTCCCCAGGGGCGTAGCTAACGCCGTATCAATGATACGGAGCCCCAAGCTGCAAGGGCCCCAACATGTGTGTAACTACAGTTCCAATAACAGGGTCTCCTATCTAAAAAAAGGGTCTGAAAGAATTTTGATACAGGGCCCATTCAGAACTAGTTACGCCAGTGCTTTTCTCGCTTTAAAAAGTAAGACTATAACGTGTACTCAAAAATAACACCGGCGGCTAGCTCAAATAATTTTAATTGGTTATACTTTCTAATTGAGCACACAGTTACAAATACATAAAATAAAACCCAGTTAACCTTTATGCAAATACTAAGGGGTTGGCGAGGGAAGACATTGGCATGTCCTTTCTTCACCGAGGAGGCAGGCTGACTCTCGCATGTCCTTCCTTCACCGAGGTAGCAGTCAGACTCCTTACTTGTTCATACGGCCAGGAGAGGGCGCTCTATTACCATTCGTTACAAGACTAATATTTTCTCCTGATTCTCACACACACACATCAAACCTTATTAATGAAAAATGTTTAATACAGAAGTAAATGCCTTCGTCCAGTCAAATGTTTAAATGTATATACAAACAGAGGTAAACTTTTTTTTCAATAGATAATGATAAAGGAAAAAGTAAAAGGGTAACAATTTTTAGTAGATAAGTATTTTTTTAATAATGTATAGAAGCCAAAGTTTGAGGATTCAATGTCTACGGAAAAAACGGGGAACTGCCTGTCGTCTGTGTCTGACTAAGGCTTAGACACGGACGACAGAGATGACAAAATAATGTAGGTTTGACATTATGGCCAATTAGCATATAGTTCGAAATTCCCAGCTTTTCGGGAAAATATGTTTGGAGACAACATTTGAAGAGATTAAAATTTTTCTGTGATCATGATCTCATTGAGGCTGAGTCGAAGCCCTAGGCCCATGTCTTAAGACGTCCCTGGATACGAGGTACAATCAAAGAAAAGTTGCGCCAAACAAATAGAGCAACTTTTTTTTAAAAAAAGACTAATTTAACAGCTGAATAGACTTAAGCATACGTGTATTAAATAATTGAAAACAAATAAAAATTAACTAAAACGTCTAAAAGTTAAATGTATAATGTGTAGTAAAAAGGTAAAACGAATGAATATTGAGCGCTACTTATATCCGCTTATTTAGTAAATAAGCATAAAATTTTCTAAAACTGATTCGCAGAAATTTAAATTTTCATTTAGGATAAGATAAGCAAACAATAACAACCTTTACTAGCGATAAATTGATTATAATTGCATACTATCACTCAAAAAAGGTTATTAAGACTTTGAAGGGCCTTCCAAAATACATAAAAGCCTTATCACACGTACGTGTATTTGGAGCAATTTTTCTTTCGACCGACAATTTCGGACGATTTTTACTCAATTGCCATTGCAACGACTTTCGAACAACTTCTTGCTAGTGAGCTGAAAAAGTTGTTCGAAATTAAAATTGTGCTCCAAATTTCAACCCATAGTGTTCTTCGTTTCCTACGCGAAAACAAGATGGCAGCTTCGTCTTCGTCAAGCGTAGTATCAGAAATGTACGTATTAAAATGGTACGAAATGATGGAGCGCTTTGAATTGGACGAAGTTGAAAAACTTCCATACTTTTGGAGCCTAAAAAGCCCCATTTCGCAAAAAGATTTTTAAAAAAATTAGCGAGCGCACAGCGGTGACTAATTTTTTAATGTGGAGATAGAGCACGGCTGACATCAGAGCATGTCGTTTTGCTTATGGCAACCCTTCATCCTCAAAGAGAGAAAGCAGATTTAAATTCACAAGAAAGGTTACTTTCACAGAAAGCAGATTAATAATTGTTCTATAAGCACCTCATTTTTACCCGACAAACTCTAATACTATTAGAAATATTGGTGGTAAAAATTGGCAGTAATTTTTCGCGTCTTGTGATAAGTATTTACACACAACACAAAGAGAAACTAAATATTTTATTAATTAAATCTTTTTTCTGGAATCTGACAAAAACTTTTTCCACTTTTTGAGATTTCACAATCGCCATGATTGGATGTGGGAATCGGGTCATTTTTTCAAAAACAGTAGTAATTTTATGAAATGGATAACTTATTCAAATTTTGTTCTTCTCACAGAAATACATATGTAACACCCGCGCGGCAAACGATAACCAACACTTTTACAGCTTTTGGTTATAAATCAAAAATGAAAATCATCTGCCAGATCCATTTCTTTATACAGTAGAACGTCGTTTATTCGAATCAATTGCAACCGGGCACCGTTCGGATAACCTAAAACCGAATACGATCCATGCAGTATATTAAACCGGACACTATACGAATATTGAAAACCATCACATGCTGGAAACGTGCTTGAAGAAAAAGCAAAATAGGTGCAAAATGTCGCAATTTTACCTTCATTGTGGAACCTTATTACACCTTCGTTTTCTCTCTGCAAGGTCTCCGATTCTCTTGAGAAGCAGTAGTTGAGTCGAACTACTCTCTCTAATTGTCGTCCGTACCACTCCATAGCTGTCTTTAACGCAGAAAACGCGTCAGCATTTGATGGACCCTTGCTACTTTCGTTGTTGTCATCTTCATCTGTTTCATTTCGTCGACAGGGTCGGATTCTTCTTATACGGAAGTCACTATCTCGTCATCATTTAGCATTTGAAATCCAGTCTTTTGCAACGCATCCCCATCCAGGTTTCTCTACATCTTCTTCGTCGCATTCTTGAAATCCTGATTTAAAGTTCTTTAACCAACCAATGTTAGCTTTGAAATCAGCCGAACCGCCTAAAAAATCTCGTTTAGTTCCATAGCCTTTTCGCACAATAAAGGGCCCGATATCAGGTCCCCTTTGCTCCTTCCTTGTGAAAACCACAAGTACAGTGCACGATCAAGAACATCGTTTGCTTCCCTCGTGATTTTCCTTTTCTTCCAGCCATCTTCTGAGTCAAGTTTTGACGTAAAATTTAAAACGGTTTCTCGGCTTTTTTTTATGTCAGAAATTGTTCACTTTCCAACATTATAAAACCGTGCTAGAGACGCTCCACTTTCTCTCTTCGCGAGACGGTTTAATATTTCAAGTTTTCTTTATGTTCAAGATGTGGCCGCGGTAGCCGAGTGGTATAGGTATCGGATCGTGGCTTGACTTGTCACGAGTTCGAGCCCAGTACCACTAAAGACCCGCCGTGTAGGGCAGCGATGCACGTTAAATCTGTCGAGAGCTGAAACGTCCTCTCGTTGGTGTGGTAGTTAGGAGAGGGGGTGCCAGCTCAGGTGTCGTCCACGTCACTTGACCATGGTTCAAAATTACGTGTTCCGTCGCCAAAAGCCCTCGTGTAGCTGAACAGTGCGACGTTAATATTCAATCAATCAATCAATGCTCAAGACGTTGTGCTTCCGTTTTGAATTCGAAGCCATAGCAGTTCACAACTCAACAAAAGAGCAAGTATACACCCCCTCACTTGGAAACAAACTGACCTAATATTCTGCGCAGATATTTACCATATCACACAACTGAAATTCTCTAAATATCCCTGAGGAGTTTTCCCGTCACTTTTGGTCACACGCGAAACTGGAGCATTGCACAGTTCGAAAACGTATTCATATACATACAGTTCATGTAGTTGACAAAAAAAAACTGGTCCGGATATTTGACGCTCCGGATAATAAACATTAAGATAAACGACGTTCTACTGTATATATATAGGGAGGGGTGTTCGTATACTTTTGGACTCAGATAGTATACATCAGGTAAGTTACATAGGTTGAACGATTTGTTTCATTTAATTTTTTAAGTACATATTTTACAACTTTCTTTTGTTAATCTCATTAATTGATAATCACTACACTTTCTGAAGCTTAATGAACAGTGAATATCTCACCATCCTTCTCACTAACAGTTAAAAAATTCTCTATGAAATACAGAAAAATAACTGAAAATGAATTGAAAGCAACAAATAATACAGCAAGACCCCGCTTAACGCGGGGGATACGTTCCATCATAGAGCGTAATGCGAAACAGCGATAAACGAGGCTATTTTAACATGTAATGGGGTTAGGGGAAGATGGATAGAAAATTGGTTAGGTATTAAATTTAATAATTATACAAAAATAAAAACAATATAAACGAATATATACATATAAAAACAAATAAAATTCTAAGTCAGTTAGATCATTCAGTCTATTCTGTGTTTCCAATTTTTTGCCTTTTTGTCAAGAAGGCATCCTGTTGAAGTTGCCAAATATTCAATGCAGCACTAATTTGAGATGGACGTTCACCAGAATCTAATCTTCTAATAACTTGCATTTTAGTTTCCAGTGAAATGCTTTTTCTGGTTGCTTTCTTTTCTTTTTTTCATTATCACCCACGATAAAAACTAAAGATCATAATATTTGTCACTGTATTAATCGTTATAGTATTATATAAATTTATACTTACAATGTCAACAAATGTTTCAAATGATAAAAATGCGTCCATACAGCACCGCCCCAAACAAGAAACACAACTACACTGTTTCGGATATGTTATGCACATATTTTGAAACCTACAATTTCGGGAAATCCCCGTAGCACTGCGAGCAATTTCGGGGAATCCCCGGATTGAAATAAAAGAGCGCTAAACCGAAACAGCGTTAAGCGGGGTCTTACTATACCAAAATAATATACTGTTCTACTCTTGTCAATTGGATCTCTGCAACTTTATTTCTGGTTTTTCCATATTACTCACAATCCAGCCATATAAATCGCCAAATATTTTACAGTTTATGGCAACTTATATTATCTAGGGGGAAAAAAGATAAGACTTCAAATGAGAAACACATGTTTAATGTCATCCTTAGCACAACTGCCAAACAGAAATTCACCCATGGCAGGCTGCTAATGTTTGATTTCCTATCAAATAAAACATTTATATTATCCTTTAAGATATCTAGAAACATTAAATTATATCATATACAATTTTTCACCCCCCCTTATTCAATAATTAATTTAAGTTACTACATTTTGAAATCTTTTAAAGAACATATCAGTAAAAAAAAGGTCCTTTTTTACATGTTAATTGTATTATAAACTCAAACATTAATTTAATTTAAGTGTGAAATATTCTTTCTTTTAAAGGAAAAATACACTAAACTATACATTTAATTTTTAAAAGTACCTCACATTTTTTCTCTAAACAATTGTTTTTAATTATAACATGTCCAGTAACTTATGTATTATACCATCGAACAATTTCGCCAAATCAAAGGATGCTGCCAAATGTTACTGTCAAATTATTACTGCAGGGACACTGTTTGTGCTATTTAGCTGCACATTGCAGTATTTGGTGATTTTTTTTTATTTGACAATATTAATCAACACTATAATACATAAGTAACCATTTAATTCTGTCTGTAAATATTAAATTTACATGAAGGGCAACATTTGCCAAAGTGAACTAGAAATAATAGATATAAAACTATCATTTTAGACGTCCTTATATGAACCATGAAATAATGTAAAGCAAAAAGAAATTGTATGACTTATTTCATATATTCAAAAAAAAAAATGAAGTTACAAAATTCATATATTAGAGTTCCCATAAATATTGCTTATATTAAGGATAAATCAAATAAAAAACGTGATTCATTAAATATGCATGCTTATTTTGTAATCTGCTTAAAGAGATATGTAATACAATAAAGTTACAAATACAGATGTCTTCAAACAAAGTGAAATAATAGCAGATCGCTGAAGTGAGAAATTTTGCCAACTTTTCACTCTGCGTAACAAAAGAACATAATATAAAAAGATAAAAACAAGTTAAAACATATACAATATATTTTATTTGAAAGAATTTTGACAAATAGATAAAAGAAACAGTAACTGTCAAACATAAAGAAAAAGTATTCCAATATCATATTCAAAATTTATTCACAGAAAATTTTGCATCCAAAACAGAGTTTAATGAATGAATTTTGATTTCATATTTGAAATTATAAACATGAAAAATATAACAGATTAAAACTGAACTATAATTTTTTAAAAATGAAAACAAAGAATATTTTTAATAACATATATGGCAATTTTGTTACATTTTTCTAATTACTTTTTACAAATGTAAATAAAAAATATAATTTTGCATCTCATTGGCTACCTCTCAAAACAACTAAATAAGAAAACCGATATATTTGCTAATAATAAAACAAGTTTATTTTTCAATCTGATATACTTACTCAGAATAACATTGAAATCTGATTACTGATATCACAGAATGAAATACGGAATGATTATGCAAATAAGACTTGTATACATATCACATATTTTACTTAATACTTTACAAAATATACATTTTCACCAAGAATATAATTCAAATTTCTAAAATAACCGATGAACAGTTTGTTCTAAAAAAGCAAGAAAGAATGAATTTTATATTAGTATAGTGCTTATGAGACATTTAAACCTTTATAAATTTAAGGAACAGACATATCAATTTATATAATCTATAATAAATAAATCATTTTTCTATCTATTGTCAGAAAAACTAATTCAAACAGTAATAACAGGATTTCTTTTCCAGAAAAAAGTCACTATCAAAAAATACTATATAAATTAAATTAAATTTAAAAAGGTTCTTATTATATATATATACCCTTCTCCAAACAAACAAGATTTCAAATTTTGTTTTTACGCATAAAAATTTGATTAATCAAAAAGAAATTTCTATCAGTATACTTTTCATTTTAGAATAAAAAATTTCATTTTGTATAGTAAATAATTTAATCTAACGTACTACATACAGCCAAATATTACAATCTTAAAATTATTCAACTTTTATACATAAGCAATAGATATACAAGACACTACTACAAAGTACTAAAACAAATGAGTAATTTGAAAATAGGATACAAGACAAGTGTTTCATATGCTCTTTTTTTCAATCAAAAAGAAAATAAAAACAATTTAATATTAAAGTGTTCGGATAAAAAAAAAATCAAACACGTACAGTATATATGTATGTCAACAAATACTAATAATGACATTTTACACATTAGCTTTTGAACATTGCAAATGATATACATAACGAAGCCTTTCACAGATCTAGAAAATTAAGCCATTTCATTTATATTAGTATATTTATCAATACATAATATATCAGAAATATGATCTACAAATAGTAGGTAGTATTAAAAATTGAGAAAATAATACCATTTATAAAGGAATGAAACAATTTTAAATTTTGAACCAAAAATAAAGATATGCTACAAGCCGGCCATTCATAATGCAGAAAAAAATAAATTTTTTAAGTTTGTATTTTAAATTTTAAAATTTATACTCATTCAACTCAAAACAAAAAACATTCACACATAAATCACAATGATCGCAGAATAATCTCTATAGTTCTAAATGGCTTTGTCATGATTGATCTAATACCCAGGATTTTACACTGAAAACTGGGCTACAAAATATAATATTAACAAAAATTCATTAAACAACTTTTCTAATACAACACAATTCAAAAGCACAAGAAAATACACATCCTCCAAAGCAAGATTTGAATGTAAAAAAGCAACATTCAATACTTTTCGTCTTTGATGTAATTCATCTAACAGAACACTTTGAACATTCACAAATATTTTATAAAAATTCACTTTAAAAAATGACATAGATATAGTAAGCTCAACATTATTAGTTACTTTTGAAAAATAACTTAAAGCAAATCATTTGTGCTTTATCTACAAAAAAGAATGAAAAAAAAATCAGTATTCAGTAGTCAAAATTTTAATTCAACTAAATAGTACTAGGAATATTTTTTTTAACTGAAACTTGAATCTTACAAAAGTCAATTCAGATTTTTTAAAAAACATTTAGTTAAAATCTTTATACATTGACAGAACATTAAAAGAGATTTGAACGTACTTTAAAATTTTTCCACAGGCAATTCAAAAGTTTAATTGATTTTACAATGAATTTCATGTGAAAAAAATGCATTAAAAAGATAAATAAGTATGGAAATAAATAGAAGCTGAAAATAAAAAGTCAAATGAAGATGCAAGAGATGTAATTTTTGAAAAGTAAACAAATGTAAGAGTATGACTTTTTGCAGTAAAAAAATAAAAATAATAAATTACTTAAAAACAAAATAAGCTTCATTTCATTAAAATATGCAAGAAATATTCAGATTCTTTAGATTTTAAAATAAAAAAAAAGAGATTGACAAAATTGCATTGGCATTGTCCACAAAAAAATAATATAATTGTACCCAATGCCAAAGATTAATCCGCAAAGATTTTGAATTATTGCAACATTTTCCTTGACATTTCTGATACTAACAAAAATGTATTTTAACTCCCCAAAGAGTGCCAATGATATGGGAGTTAATTTGTAAAAGTTCAAATAAAACTTTTTTCTCAACTATTCTGATTTTTTCATACCATAAATTATTCTAATTTTTATTCATATTATAAGAAAAACTTTATAATGAGATGAAGAGAAATATTGCATAAAGAGAAAAATACGAAAAATAAAATATATAAGCAACTTAACAAACATTGTTTTATATATAAGAACAGCTTTCTAAGTTCTTCAAAATTACAAGCATAACAAACAATAAAAGACGAGACTTTAATGATTTACGATACCTTAAAATCACATAACATAAATGAAACATAAAAAGCAATTTCCATTACAATTAACTTAAGAATCAGAATTCATAAGATGAAGTCAAATTAAAACTTTGATTGGGGTTACAGTGAATTTTTAAATGTGTATTAACTGCTTAAACACAATTTCACAATTCACATTTTTATAAGAAAAAACTAAATTGTTTAAGGAATACATATAATATTCCATAAATCCAAAGCGGAAATTCTTCCAATGTCAAAAAGCAGCCACACACTGCTTTCATATTATACAAACGCCTAAAAATAAAATTAGGTATATTATTTTGACACCAGATAAAATGGATGAAGCTCAAGTTCTTCCTATTTAACACAATTCATCATCACTATTATTGAAATACATTATTTGATCGGTTATACTTTTAAAACATTCATCCAAGAGATACTTGAAGTTCTTCTACTCCATACTTCCCATGTTTTCTAGCTCTAAATCTTGCAATATCTTTTCGGGTAACGATACCCACAACCTAAAAATATTTTTGAATAATGAAAAACACAGAGTATCAAATACAATCATAACCTAGGTATTATAATTAATATTGTAATGCAATAAAAGTACTTAAATTTTTGAGTGTTAAAAGGAAAGGTATACCAATTAATAAACATATATAAAGTCTGAAATTAATTTAATTACAGCAAAGATTATTTTCCCTATAATTATTTTACATATTTATAAAATAAAAATCAGTTCTGGTTATTTGTGTTAAATTTTATTCATCCCCATACTTTAAGGAATGGTTTTTCCATGCGGTACCTTACCCATTATGAGAAAAGAACTAGCTAATATGAAGCTGGTTGGTAGGAGGTAGATTGTATGATATTCCTCCATAAATTTTAAAGGTAAGGTTAAGATTTTATGAATGTTGGAACTCCAAAGACCTCAAACAGGCCTGTATCAGATGCCTCGTGACTGCAGATATTACTTCCATACAGCTAGGGCATCCACAAAAAAAAACATCCTTTGTTGATTGGTTATTGCTAAAATCATGAATTATCCTCCTCCATCTAGTGTTCGATTTCCAAGTCACCATTTCAACTAGAGGCTGTTGATCTCTTGAGTGTTTAATTTAAGCTACCAAATTGCCCATAGCCATACTGGGTTGTACATTAAATCACTAGACTGAAAAGGAATCAATGACCTCTTTTATTCTGGCTTTAGATGGTAGTAGCTTGTGGGGAAAAGAAGTCATCACAAATGAATGATACATCAATAAGCAAACTTGTATAGTAAGTTTACTTATTCAATACATGACTCAGCACTTCTGTATTTTTTATACCAAAGTTGTATTGCAATGAACTTACTACTGGAAGATTACTTACAGAATACACATACTCAAGGAAAAAAGAAATTATTATATCTTTTAGGTTACATAACCTATTTTTTCCATTATATCACATCTTACAAATATTACAAAACCTAATATTTTTTTTGGAAATTTTAAAAGAAATATAAAATCCTGATGTAATTATACAACATTCAGCTTTTTCTTTGGGTAATTTTTTGATGCCTTAGATTAAAAATAAAATAAATTCTAGGTATCTATCATATCATGTTAAAAACTATATTAATATCAGTTTACAAAAACCTCAAAATTAAATTGCTTTCATAACTAATACACTTTACTTTTTGCTTATTATTACTTCATAATCCATGATGTCGCTAGCAGATTTAGCTTACCATTGCAACTTTTTATCACTGATGTTATTTGAATATTATTAAATATAAATATAATATTATTTGTTTTTATTTATAAGAAAAACTACTTTTTTTCCAAATATTAACTGCTTTCTTTAATTATATATCACACTGTATTTCATGGCAACATAAGCATAATATTTTTTATAAATTTAATTATGATGTAAAGTTATATAATTTATTCAGTAAGGATGTGTGTCATGAATAATGGAGCAGGAAAAGAAAATATTCCAAATCTCAAAAATTTATGATGTTACTTTAGAAAAAAAGACCGAGTTATTCTGAAGCAAAGTACATTCTCACACAAAAATAATTTATTGCAATGGTAACTTACTGAGTTCTTATCATCAATTACTGGAAGATGACGTAAACCAAGAGCTCTAAATAGTTTGAAGATTCTAGGCAATGAAGCACTCTAAAAGATAAAATAAGTTAAGAATTTTTTTTGAAGCAATTTAATATTGAATTTAACCTTAATTTACAAGAAAAAGAACAATACCTGAGAAATCGTATAAGCTGATGGATTCATAAATGGAGTTAAATCAATTGTAAAGTTCCTTTCATGAGGAGATATGTGGATTTGCTGAAAATAAACAATGTTACTTTACATAATTCATGACCAAAAACTAACCTGTAAAGATCGTTTGAAAGATACATTTTTAAATAGTGAAAAATTACCTGTATTGTTGGATGCCTTGGGTATGAATCTCTAAAATCTTTTAAAGTTAGCTCTTCATCTTGCTTTGTCTCTAAAAATACCTAAATACAAAGTGTAAAAAATTAGACAACACAGTTAACTACATTTTCCTAAAGTTCATGAAATACTTATATTATGATTTTCTAATAGTAAAAAAAGTCACACTAAAATAATCATAAGTTACTTTAAATAAATGGAGCTCCTTTAACATCCCTTAAAGAAATGTATATATTACATCAAAATAATTTTCAGTAATCTGTGATGAATACATAAGAATTAAGAGAATATTTTGGTCCTCTAACTAATCAAAGGTAAATATTGTGGAGAGAGAAAAAATAAATCAGCTCATTCATGACAAATGAATCAATGACTTTTATTTTATTTATTATTGTAAATTATAAATTGAATGTCACTGATAAAATGAAACAATACTAAGTTTCTGTAATAAAAAAAATTACAATATGTTGCATTAAAATATGCCATTCAAAATACTAAAATATATAAGTCTGCACAAACATTTTACTCTATAATAACTATAAAATATAAAAATAAATTGATTACCTTGTGTTGAAGGAGTACAATTAATTGCCATCTTAAAATAAGTCCCTTGTACGTGCCAAATGTATGAATATTGTCATAGGAGCCCTAAAATAGTTGTGTAGTTGCTTTACCAATAGTATATAAATTACTTGAAAATTTAAAAATTTAAGTTAAATTTAATAAATCTTTAACAGGGAAAAAATGTGTGATTCTTTTTGTGTATTTTAAAATAAAACTTCAGTGAATGCCATTGATAAAGAAAATATAAAAGCACTTAAAAATAGGCAGGTTTTCTTTTACCTCCTTTATTTCAACAACAGGAAAACCATTATGCGTTTCAGTCTTCAAAATGTGCTCGATAAAACCAACTTTTTCAACAGTCTTTAAGCACACAACAGGATAACTCATTACCTCTCTATAAAAATAGTAAGATATTTTCACCTTTTTGAATGAAATAAGTTTAATATACATAAATAGGAAAAAAAGCAACAATTAGGAACTTAAAATGTTCAATTAATAAAACAAAATTGGCAAAGAAAAACCTTAGTTATCTTTTTTACAAAATACGAGACAGAAATTTAGAAATAAACAATTTTGAAAAATTAATTGATGATCAAAATTCGTTCTAAAAGAATAATTGAAATTTTTTTTTAAAAAAAAATAATAAATAAATGTATTTCAAAATAATTTAAGTACTAAACATACTTTTTAAACAAATCACTCATGATCTTAAAAGAGTAACAAAAAATTTTGTTAAAAAGCAAGGAACATTTCTTGTGAATTAAAACACATACAATAGCTAAGGATCATGTATCAAAGTTATATTCCATTTGTTTTAGGTAAACATTACAAAATTCGCTATTCTATTTTAATATAGCAAGAAATTATTAAAATATTTACTGCAAAATAATTAATTTTATTCATAATACATAACTTTTATTTCTATAAATACATATAAAGGAAAATTACACTTAGCAAGAATACACACATTTACAACATTACAGATGTAAATGATATATTAATTAATAAAAAAACAATTGCTTATGATAACTCACGTAGCATATATAGTGTATGAAAAATGAGGTGGTTCCCATTCCAAGAAAGGCACACTTGCTAAATGAATGTGGCAATCATATAAACCCTACGATAAAAAAGAATCTAAAAATTAAAAAATAAAGTACAATATGTTTAACAAAAGATATGGTTCACTAATTCTAAAATTGTGAAATATATTCATCAAGTAAGTATTCTAACAATGTACTAAAAATTTCTTTAAAAGAGAGATGTGTCTCAATTTTTACTCACTGACATCAGAAACTCTATTCACATTTTAAACAATCTTTTAGGAACCAACTTAATATTTTTTGGATGCGATAGGAGCAGATATATCATAGACTTATTTGCAGAGAGCACTGTCATTTAAGTATTAATATTAGGAATTTTATTGACTTATTTATAGTAAAAAATAGTTCTTAAAAATTATCCATAAAAATTTTTTTTCTAAAGATTCTTTTAAAATTTACTGTATTTATTCGAATCTAGACTACCATCCATTCTAGGCCATACCCTTAAATTCTCAACTCATTTTTATGAAAAAATTAAAAAATAGTATAAAATGGTTTATCAATGGCCATATTTGTGAAATTTAAAATGAGAAAAAGTGAATAATTAATTTATTTCATCAGTATTAAATATTTTTAAATATACATATATGAAACTGTAATTATTCTAACCCTATCAGAGCATCATGTTTAATTTCCCCATCCAATGAATTTTTCCACCTATGATACAGTAGATTCCTGATTTTTAGTAGCATTAACATTGTAAAAAATGTGTGGCTTAGACTCGAATAAATATGGCAATTATATAATAAAGGAGAAAAATAAGTAGAAATGCTTACTTCATTAAAAATATCTCCTACCCATTTTGCTATCATAACAGATAACATAAGTGGCAAACCAAAAGTAATATTTCCAAGTGCTTCCATTAAAATAACAGTTAAGCTGATAGTCATTCTAATTACTCCCCCCAGCATTGCAGCAGCACCAATGATTGCAAACTTAGAATAACACAAAGAGTCCTAGAGAGAGAATATATATATTAATTAATTAATATATATATCAGTTAATTTTGAAAATTGAAGATGAATAAATATCAGCAACAGAAAAAGAAAAACCTAAATTTTTCCAAAATTTCCAGAATTTTTATTTTTACGATACAGAATACTTAAATCAACACTAACAGAACAAGTAATAAAAAAAAAAATTTAAGCCAATTCCTACTTACAAGGAGAGGGCACGACTAAGGAAATTCATTTGGGGTCGAGAGACTTGGTGTAATAGTAGTACTTCTTTAGGGTGTTCAACCCTTAATGTAATTCCGCCGACTGGCCAGTCAATTTGGAGAAAAAAGCCTCCGAAATTCATGCTTAGCTTTTATATGATTAAATTTCAATTTCCTCCAACGATTTTGTAGCTTGGTTGATATATCGTCTGCATACTATGCGCAAGGTCTGGGTTCGATTCATCGGTCATTTTTTTAAAATTTCATTTCATTATTTTTAAAATTAAATAAAATTTATGAAAGGTTTATTAAATATTAAATGATATTTTATGTAATTATTTTGTATTTTATAAAGTAAAAAAATACTGTAACTATATATAAATATTTACATTAAACTTTATATAAATATATTTTTATATTAATAAATAATATTTATAATAAATATTAAATGATAGTATACATAAAAATGAGTTTCAAATAGTTTTATAATGTGAAATAAAATATACTATAAATAAAATATTATATATAATATAAAATAATTTATAAAGTATATTAAATTATTTTATAATAATTATAATAAAAATATGTCTTATATACTATTAATTTAATTACTTTATAATTTTATAAAACATTTAATAAGTCCTTTTTAAATAAATTTAAATAATTTTAAAAAGTTTATTTAAATCATTTTGAAAAAATTAATAATCATTTCAATCATAAATTAATACTTTCAATCATAAATTAATACTTTCAGTCATAAATTAATTAAATTAATACTTTCAATCATAAATTAATAATATTAATCAAATTAATAATTTTAATAATTCTTAATAATAATTCTTATTATTAATTATTTTAGTTAAAAATTATGTTAAATAATTTTAATCAATAATTATTTTAAATTTTAATCAATTATTATTGTAAATAATTTTTATTAATAATTTTATTTAATAATTATTTTAAATATTTTTAATAAATAATTTAAATAATAAATTTATTTAATTGTCTTTACTTTATAAAACACAAAATAATTACATAAAATATCATTTAATATTTAGTAAACCTTTCATAAATAAGTATATTTAATTTTAAAAATAATTAAATGAAACGAAAAAAAGTTACTGATGAATCGAACCCAGGCCTCGCGCATAGTATGCAGACAATATATCTACCAAGCTACGAAATCGTTGGAGGAAATTGAAGTTTAATCATATAAAAGCTAAGCATGAATTTCGGAGGCTTTTTTCTCCAAATTGACTGGCCCCAATCGGCGGAATTACACATTAAGGGTTGAACACCCTAAAGGAGTACTACTATTACGCCAAGTCTCAACCCCAAATGAATTTCCTTAGTCGTTCCCTCTCCTTGTTAGATCAACAAAGAAAAATTTTATTTTAGCTACTTTTTATTAAATAGTTACAATTAGTATAAATATGTATATACATATGATAGAATCAAAATATTAAATGGTAATTAATTTTTATTAATTATCATTAAAGTATCCTATTGTCATCCAAAACAATTGTGTATATAAAATTTCAGTTCAACTGAATACTTTAAAACATGAGGAAAAAAAATATTTTTAAGTTTTGACCCAAGTCGCTAAAAATGAAACCAACGTGGCTGTATATGTAATTCTTTAAATAATTAGTTTCAGTCAATTAATTATAATTAAATTATCATATTTTCCCCCCAAACAATAGTGTATAGAAAATTTCAGCTCAAATTAGCGCTTTAAAATTTGAGAAAAAAAACCTTTTCCAGTTTTGACACAAGTCCCCAAAAATGATGCCAACGTGGCTGTAATTGTAATTTACAGTTATTGTAATTTTTAGTTTTAATCAATTAATTTTTATTAATTATAATTAAATTACTGTATTGTCATCCAAAATAATCATGTATATAAAATTTCAGCTCAACTGAGCGCTTTAAAATGTATTTTATTAACGATTGAAAATTCAACCAAGATAAATAAATATATAGAGTGTGAGCTAATAATAGGAATTGAAAAAGGGAATAAAAAAAAGTTCATGGTATTTGTATAATGTTTAGAATACTTAAACAAATTGTTTTAGAATAACTTTAAATTATTTAATTAAAACTTCAAATAATTTTTCAATTATTAATAATCTTGTCCTTAATTCACCAGTGAACAGATTTCTGTAAAAATTATTAAAAAAAATATATATAGATGAAAAATATATTTCAAAGAAACAAATAGCTGGTTCAAACAGCTTACTACTAAAGGATAACTTTTGATATTTTACAATAGTATCCAACAATATGTGTATAGGAGATTTATCAAATTAAAATCACTAAAAAAATTTTTTCACTTTAATTTACTTGAGTTTAAAACAATTAATACAACAAAATTGGCAATTCTATAAAATTATAATTTACATATTTAATAAAAACAAATATGCAAAAAATAAATATGAGATATATATCAGAAAGATGAACAAACATGACATACTTACAGTGCTAAATCCCATATACATAGTGAGTTGTGAAACACCTACTCCAAACAATCTACCCCAAGCTGCTCCTATCATAAGAGTCGGTATAAAAAGTCCACTTGATACGCTCAAACCATAAGTCCAACAACCAAGTATCAAATAAGCAAAGAAAAATATAACTAAAGTGAGAACATTCCAGATATCTGAATTTTTAAAAAAAGAGAAAGATGTTATTATATATATATATATTTAAAAACAACTATTTACAAAATTTTACAGATTATATTTAAAAAAAGTCCATTTGAAGCACATAATAGTTAAGATAAATTCTTAAAAAACAATGGTTATTACTGCAACAAAATAATTTACAAAGAACTTGTTAAGAAATCAGTACAAATCTGAAAATATCCTAGCATGTGAACAGTTTAGTGTTGAAAATTCAGACAAAATTTCATAACATTTTAAGCAATCATATACAAATTATCACAATAAAGTATGAAAATAACTGAACGAGCAAAGAAATGGAATCATTCTTTATCAGAATAGAAAATAATATCAGCATTTGATTGTAACAGACATAATTGAATTAATTTAATATATTTATTCATATACAAAAAATTAAAGGACAATTGAATTCAAACTTTTTAAACTCATTCATTTGAGATGTAAAAAATTTCCTTCATCTTTATTTTTATTACATTTACTAAAATCACAACATAAGAATTAATCTAATAAAGTTTAATAGCCTCTTTTTATTTAAAAAAAAAAAAAAATGTTGAAATGAGAAATATTTTATATCATTGGAATTGATACTTATTCGAGTTAATACTGCTTGAAATTGAATGAAATAAAACAGTACACAAAAATATGCTAATATTTGAAAAATAAAAACTTTTTGTATTAATATCAACATTACTATTTGTTAACAGTATAACTATATTTATTCAAAAAATTAATAATTCAAGATACAAAAGAGTTCATTTCTACATTATAATATGGCAAAATGACAGATCAACATGAAGTGATTAAACAGCTTCATAGCTAATTAATAAGTATTAATGATAATACAGAGAAATTTACCATCTGAATCATGAAGTAAACTTCTAAGGCATGCTTCTGGAGTCTGGAACCAAATTGACCAAAAGCTGCTGTATTGTCCATTTTCACAATCAAGCTATTGGACAAAAATTAAAATATTTTTCAAGCTGAACAAATAATTACAATGAAGTTATACAATTTGGTCCATGTTTCCTACATTATAATTTTTTTTTTACAAACTGAAAAAAACATCAGGCAAAATGTCAACTAACAAATCTAAAATATTGCAGTAATTAGAATTCTTTTGCAAAATTTTATATGACATGAAATAAAATGCTTCAATTGATCATTTATTCACATGTTCTTATTTGAAGTATGATATTCAAAAAATAATTTCTGGTCACAATATGTTTTAATAAATAAAATACAAAATTTAGCTTTGATAATTTTACTTTTAAAAACAAATATGCATGGTCAATGCATCCAACAAAAATATTTAAATAATATTTTGAAATGAATTAAAAATCCGCACTGAGTTCAAATAAAATATATATTCAAAACTCAAGACAATGGAATATAAAAAAAACTCAAAATAGGTACTATAGCTGTTACAAACACAGCAGGTGGAGAGCTGCTTTTAATGGGGTTAAGATCCACTTTAACAGCTAATCAACTTTCCTCTTTTTGTTTAAAATACTGAGCAAAATCCAAAAGATATTGAATAAACCTAAATCTATTATTAGTTATTGAACAAATGTAAATACCTAAAATGCAGCATGAATCAAAAACTAACAAGTTACAGCTAGATTTAATGATTTACATGCAAATTCAAAATTACTACGCCGAAGACCTCATTATAACCCATTTGTTATATTTAAATATATATATTAATAATATATGAAAACCACACACTAATACTAACTAAAACTATAAATAAATTTAAAATATCATGCATATTAATAACTATGCATAACAAGAAAAATATTTTATATGCCATATATATTATTTCTGTGAAATAGAATTATTATCATCTGTATTCAGTGAAAGGAATTATTTGGAAATGAAAAGAAATTTAATGGAAAACATATGTAAAACTAATAATAAATTACTCTGTAAAGTAGCACCCTTGGTATAAATAAGCAATACATTAATTCGATAAGTTTAAGTACCCTTTAAAAAGATAATTTTTGATAGATTTAAATGAATATTTTTTTCTATATGTGTTTTGTACCAAAGTATGTTATTATAATTTTTGTTTTATGATCCCTAGCAACTTAATTATTGTTGCATTCAATAAAATTGATAATTAGGTTTTTTTTAATAGGTATGCGACTTTTGTACTCTAATATTGAAATTAAGATAAATTTTTCTTATTTGAGCATCTTGACAACAGAACTCCTCTGATTGCACACTAATTTGGCTATATTCCAATTTGTAGCATTGGCTACGTGTAACACGTTTTTTTTTTTTTGTTATGAACATGCTTGCAGTAGATTTAAATACAATACAGTTTATTCCGTAATTAAGAACTCTTATGAGTACTTAATTACACAAAAACTATATACAATAATCTATTATAACTATTAGACCAAATTAAATGATCTTTTAAATGTAATGATTAGAATATTCGCATTTTCAAACTGACTTTTTTTTAACGTTGCACTTGGAAGCTATTTAAGGGCTATTGGTGATAAACCTTGTAATTTTGAACCTTGGTCAAGTGATAAAGACAACAATCGAACTATCATTCCACTCTCTTAATTTCCACACCATACCAATGAGAGAATTTTGAGCCTCCACTGATTCAACATGCATCATATGGTGGCTCTACATGGCGGATATTTAGTTGCCTCAGAATATGAACCCATGACTTGGCTGAAGTAATGGCAAGTCACAAGTGTGTGACCATGATCACTTGACTACTGCTGGCTATTATTTGGTAGAATCAAATTGAAGTACTCTGAATAAAAACTTAAATTTGATTCGAAATTCTTATTTTAGTAAAAAAAGATCAAATCAACAATATATCAACAGAAATAGGACACTTACTGGGTTCATTGTCAATCTCAATAAATAAATATCTAATTCATACATATAAATTTCTTAAATCTATTTTTAGAAGATTTCAACTCAACAAAAGAAACATGCCTACAAACTTTCAAGTTGATACATCTAATAGTTAAAAAAATATATATGGTAATTTTTTTTATTTATATGACCCATA
>BMAV01010693.1:0-76147 GCA_019973955.1 Trichonephila inaurata madagascariensis | reverse complement strand
CCCCCCCAGAAAAGACTTCCGTAAAATACATTCTTAGCAGATTTCTCTACTCCCACAATAAAAATACATTCCTCTCAAATTTCAAGCCAGTGGGCCTAATAGATCCAGAGGTTTCATGATGAAAGAGTGAGCCTCCTTTCTCCTATGTATACATAGATATAATAACATAACAGAAGCTCAGATGAATAGTTCTATTGCTTTTCTAAACATTAAACAGATTTCTACTATATAACAACCTTATGGAAGGCATTTAAGAGTAAGACTAGTAAAAAAAATAGCCAAGTTAAATGTATGTCAAGATGTTTTAAAATTTTAAGCTGTTACCATGATTTAGATGTTACACATGTGTGAGTAAATACAGTTTGTGTTGCATAAAATGCTTCAGTAATAAACATACATTAACAATTCAACAGTCTCTTAATTTGAAAATTTTTAACATGAGAAAATAAAATATTCTACCTGTACGGGAAATTTGACGTCTGAACTCTCATAAGGACAACAGACACGAATATATGTTGACAGATATGCAATTGTAACTCCAACACAGCTCACCATAACAGCCTCAAATATACAAACCAGGGGATTTTTTACATACCTAGTTAAAATAATAAGCAAACTCAATACATTTCAATTCTAATTCACTTATTAATATTAAAGTATTGGAATTTTTTTTACCTCTTTCGAAAAACAGTCAGCATATAGTTCAAATGATTATATAAAGCTCCCAATAAGCCACCTAAAACAGTTTAGTAAAATTAGAAACAAAATATAACATTTTATAATTATTTTAATTCATAAAAACTCATTTGAAACAAGTATATTTTAAGAAATGTTAAGGTATACTTAAGGTAATAAAGCAGACAATATGCATTGTAGCAGAAACTTTAAAATTTCAGGTCTTCATAAGATACTGAAGTTAAACAGGTGAGTGCCTTACCAAACTTCTACAAAGCACTCCATGAAGACTTTTGAAATGTCCACTTTCAGTTTTAATGCTAATTAGTACCAATTATTTTAAATGTTCTTGGATAGAATGAAAATTCAAACACATGATTTGACTTCAACATCATAGGCTCTAAAGTTCCGACTGTAACCATAAAGCTATTGCAACTCCCTTTGAGTAAACTAATTTTTTTTTATGTAATTGGTAAAAGTTAGAATTGTACAAAGACAGAATTTTTTAATATGAGACACATGTTGCTAAAATATTTAATGAATAGATAATATAATACAAAATTTGTGTGCAAACATTTTTTACTTACCAATTACTCCCATGATCATGTAGATAGGAAGCTCTTTGAAAGTGTAATCTAAATTCTGCATATATAAATGATAGACATAATTAAAAAAATAATAACATGTTTAAAAAAAATTTCGAGAAAATTAAAAATTTATAAACCTTTTTCAACATTTCAATTTGCTCATATTAACATGATTTTTTTAAAGCCATTCTATGTGTTTTAAACATATGGAGATTCTGTATTTCATCAAAATAAATAAATTCATATAAGCATTAGTTAAGCCTTGCATTAGTTAACCATAAGTTACTATTCTAATAAATTTTATATAAATATAAAACTCCAAATACATATATATTATACTTTTTTAATTTACAGAAAAGCTCAAATCAATGTAAAGCGAAATAAAATTGTTATAAATATCATATTTATACAAAAATCTACTCAACAACTTATAGAAATTCAAAATGGAAAAAATGAAGCAAAATA
Organism: Trichonephila inaurata madagascariensis; assembly: GCA_019973955.1. Taxonomy (NCBI): domain Eukaryota; kingdom Metazoa; phylum Arthropoda; class Arachnida; order Araneae; family Nephilidae; genus Trichonephila; species Trichonephila inaurata. The sequence goes on along the minus strand of BMAV01010693.1, from coordinate 74,420 downwards.
ATTTCATAATATAATAAAATAAAGAAATGATCTCTGACAGAAAGAGTAAAGTGTAAACCTCAAAAAACTTGATTGAAATCATAATGACCAAGCAGAATTATTTTAAATTACTTAGCACAATTGTTTTAAAAGTGTATAATCCATTCCCATAATTTAGTAACAAGACACATTCAGTTATGTAAGCAAATCCATTACATGCTACATATCTATTCAAAAACTTATAAAATTGTCAATAAAAGCAAATGCACGCATATATATATTTTGAGGTGCTGAATCAAAGTAGTTATGCTACAACTCAATTTAGCATTTTTTTTCAACATGAGCTTTTTTCTTTCATTTAACAGTATTCATTTTAAATATAATTGTTTCATAATCAACCTTTGTCATTTTATCTTTCCTTACACATTTAATTACTTATAACATTAATGTAAAAGATATGTATATGAAAATATCAGTACAATATATAATGTAAGACAATCAGAAAAATGTAAATAACAAAGAAACAAAAAGAATCCTAATATTGAAACTTAATTACTAATAAAAAAAATTATAAATTTCAAAAGAAAACACAATTTGAGATTGAATCATAATTTGGAGACAGTTTACTATATCACATTGTATTCTTTCTTAAACTTATACAGAATTGATTCACTTATTCATGTTTTTAGCTGTAAAAACAAAAACAATAATAATAATAATTACCTCAAATCTACCAAAATTAACCAAGCCAGGATATGATAATTGCCCAGGATGTCCATGATATTCACTCAAGACGGAATTTAAAGTGAAATATGAAATCATAGAACAAAAGAACTATAAAGAAAAATAATTTAAGTATGAAATTTTTTAAAAAGAATAATGTTCAATATGTCAATCAATCATCTGCTCAAAATAGCTTAAATTTATATATTTATTTCTCTTCCACACAAGCACTTTTCAGATTACAACCTAGGTAAAATTCATATTTTTCAATACTATTTTTATTCAAATAGATAGTAAAAATTGTACTCAAAACAAAAACAAAAAACCAATCCATGTACATGTAACTATTCAACTAACATAGTTATCTTTTTAACATTATATTAATTTATTTATAATTATATCATTTATTATGATTATATGATTGTTTTAGTGGTACATGTGGGTGGTCATAAGCCAAGGAGAAGGTGCATATATTAGAGAATATAACAGAACCTTACATACAAAACAATGAAAATTTTAACAATTTCTTTCCTTTTGTTAGTACCTTTTAATTAAAATCAAATTTTTTTTATTCCAGGGCAATCACAACAGTAAACTTAAAATCACATAATTACATTCACAAATCATTATTCTATACCTGTACTGAAATATTATTAATTGATTCTTGTTCAGTTTTTAAACTAGTAGAAGCTACAAATTTTTACCCTTTTTTAAAAAAAACATATGTATCAAATAAACTGACTTCCCTAAGTATGCATAAATGAAGTGAATAACACACACAAAGTCTCAAAATAATTAAAAATAAAATTCCAATTACTGGTTATTTTATAAGCATTACATAATTAACTGCTTGCCTGATTATTCCAAGTTATCTCAGGTTTGTATATATTGCAATTAATTATCCCGAGAAAACTCAGGCGAAGCAGAATTTGTCAGTACGATTTTTATCATGGTTTTACTTGGCCTGGAGGAAATATTCAACTTTGATTGGTAGTTTTCAAAGTTTTGTTGGTTTTGGGGAACAGGTCACATGTTTTCCCTATTGTAGAGTACACGTCAGCTTGGTGGATTAGGAATATATAAAGGATAGTTCCATCGAAAAAAAGCAAAATAATGGTGATGATGAAAGATAGCGAAAGCGATGATTTTTCAGATAGTGATTATGAAGAGGTGGACATTGAAAATAGTGGAAGTGATTCTTCTGTATGTAGCCTACATTTTGTAATGTAAATCAGGAGGTTCATGATCACCTAAACAGTTTAGAATAGAACTGATTGAAAAAAACAATTTCAGAAAATCATTGTGACGAGTTTTCTGTCACATCAGGAAGACCCAACATTAATTCTTCACCACACAGGTTAACCTCAGGGTATTTTCTGGATGTTATTCCTGCTACTGAAAAATTATTGAATCTACTGTGCTCTCATAAAAGAGATTCCAGAGGTAAGCCAGTAAGAAAAGAGACCAGATACAAGCGTACAGAATGTCAGGTATCCCTTTGTGCTGTCCCTTGTTTCAAAAACTATCGTACAAAGGCTAATATTTCATTTTTTCCCCTTTGCCCAAGATAACTCGAGATAGTAAACTATTAAAACTAAATGATTTTACACCTGTAAAAAATTAAAAATTCAACTTAAAACCTACACATTTTGTTTTGTTTCGTTTCTTTGTATTTAATAATAAAATAAAAAAATGCAATGATTTTTTGCGATTTTTTTCAAAAAAATTTGTAAGGGAAGCGGTTAATAAAATGTATTTTTGAAGAAAAAAATTTAGTGCAAAGGGAGCAAATTTAAAACCAATTTTTAATCCTTTAAATAATAATTCAAGTTTCTAAAAAAATCTAATAAATAATTTGAACTATATAGTAGCATATAGTTTGAGAAGTCTTATGTTTTGAGAATGTAGAATTATTGTTATATTTGAGATAGACTAATAAACAAAATATAAAAAGTAGAATCCTTTCAATTAAAATAATAATAATAATAAATACTTACAATACGCCAAGTCAGAGACTGATTCCAAAAACTAGCACCTTCTTCTAAACTGAAAAGCACCCCACCTAAAAAAATTTAAATATGCAAACTAAAAGTTAAAATAAAAGAATAATTTTTCAGAATTCTGAAAGTAATTATTGAAGATGACTAAATGCTATCATAGTTCATATGAAAAACATCTAGAACAAATCATTTGGAAAATGTAATAATTCAAAAAACAGTAGAAGAGGATTTGAAAATATTTAAAGTATATCATACTTAGAATTAACATTAAGTGGTGGTCATGATGATAAATAATAATAAATATAAAAATAAAAATAATAATAATCTTTAAAAAAAAATTAATATTGATCTAATCAAACAAATTACAGATCCACATTAGATAATCTACAAGATTACAAGCATCAGTCAAAAATATAAATATGCATTTAAATACTAAAAGACATACCAACAGGAGCACCAAAAGCAGCTGCAACACCAGCAGCAGCTCCAGCAGATACAAAATCCCTTTTCTCATGATCTTCTCTAAATTCCTCAAATATCTGACAAAAAAGATGTTTTGAATCAAGAAAAATGATTACAAAAATGGTCTGTACAATTACTTATTTGAAAAATATATAATAAATAGATGTTTAAGTACTAAAAAAAAAGAAATAAATTTCTACTTCATAGCAATGGATATGTAATGTGATGCAAGAAGCAACATAAGGGCTGTATATTTAATAACAAAGAAATGTGCATTTGAAACATCTGCAAAAATGATTTACTACAAAAATGGAAACTTGTCTTTTGAGTATAAATCCAAGTTCTGCAAAATAATCCCTTCCTCCTTTTTAAAAAATTAATTTTCTTTATCTAAAAATATGAACAAAATGGATACATATTAAATATCACGAAAGAGACAATAAAACAATATTGTAAACAATTAAAATATTAAAAATTATACAATTACCTTCTGTCAGTGAGTGAGTGAATGTGGGGGTTTTTGGCGCAAGAGCCAAATCTGGCTAAACTGCGCCAAACATTTGTTAAAACATTAAAACAGATAAAATATGTAAAAGCATTGATAATACAGTTTTAAAAAGATAAAACTTCAAATAACGTATAAAACAGTTATCAAGTAATAAAAGCAAACAAAATTTGGTGGGGTGTTTTCCCACCAAGTCAGACAGTATCTTAAAATAAAAGTATGGATAAAGATCAAACTTTGTTTAATAAAAAAGTTTGTGTCTTAAACAATCTATGTTAATAAAAATTAGTTGTTTCCTTTCCTAAAACGTGTTGGAGTTATCGCCCTCAAATAAGACTCAGAATTGTTCCTATAACATTCTTTCATGGCGAATTTATCCTCAGGATTCGCTTCGATTTCATTTGCCACGTCATAGACAATCATGTCTTCCTCATCCGTAGTATATTCTACGTTTGAAGATTTTCGAGGCTTATGTTGAGCCATTTTAATATCAATTACTGTTTTAATCAACTTTTTTCCTTTTTCTATCCCGAATTTTTGGTTTTTTTCGAATTCTGTGTTATTGTTGAGCCAGAAGGAGGTTGATTACTGGAACTGGATGAGGAAGTGGACATGGTTGATGAAGGTTTAAGAGGGGTGAACATATTATTGGTGGTGGAAAGTGTGTTATTAAGTGTAGGAATAGTCGGTCGAGGATCTGAGACAGTAGCTGCTTTTGAAGAAGTGGCTGGCAAGAGGTTTGCTTGGGTTGAAGATGATGTGGAAACAACAGGAGTAGATATTGATAATCTGGTTTAGGGAGTGGTTGAAGCAATTTCAAAGGTAGACATTTTACGTTTGTTATATTTTCATCTGTTTGAGTATAATTGTTTTTAATACTGGATTTGGCCGCTTGAGCATAGGTTTGAGATGATTGTGGAACAATTAATTTATGTGCTTCCAGATAAGTAATATTTTTATTTTTTATTTCCTGTATTTGCTTTTCAATTTTCCATTTTGGGCATAATTTTGAATCGGATGGATGGGGCTGGGTACAATTAATACATTTCGGCTCTAGAGTACAATCCGTGGAAGAATGCCCAACGGTTGCACATCTAGAGCATGTTAATTGACCGCGGCAGGAAGTTTGGGAGTGACCGAACCTCTGGCACTTGAAGCAGCACAGAGGATTCGGTATGTATGGACGTATTTTACAGTTAAGGTAGCCGGCTTTTATAGTTTTTGGTAAATTTGGGCTATTGAAAGTTAAAATATGTTTTGTCAGAATTATTAAAGTGTCTTTTTTTATTGTGATTCTTCTGACCTGAATAACACCCTGATCGGAGAACCCTTCAAGAATTTCCGTTTCAGGAGTGGTCAATAGGTCAGGTTCAGAAATTACAACACCACAGCAGGAATTTAGGGTTTGGTGTGGACTTATTGTTACAGGGTTATTAAGAAATGATTTAGCGAGAAGAAAAGATTTCGTTTGTAATGCTGATGTAGTTTCCATTAACACAGATCCCCGGAACGCAATCGTTTGACGGACTTCGGTTCACCACCAATTCCGACGATGGCTTTATGAATAGCAAAGGGAGATTTCTTTGACATCTCCTTATTTTCAAGTACTAAAAATCTGGCAGTCATTGAAACTTTGTCAATACTGAGAGTGGGTAATACGAGGCCTTTACCCAGGCACAGCTGCATTGAATCCATAAGTACGCATACATAACTTCGTCCTGGCGTGCCTCCACCCACCACGGATTCCAACAAGGGAGGCAGTGTGCCAGTCATCTGGCCAAAAACCTGGCACGGCGCTTACCCAGAGTACACCCAGAATATAGTGATACAGTCCAGGGTGAGGATCCAACGGGTAAACCAGACACCCCTTATCTGCAGCACTAACCCTACAGCAGTGTCTCTTCGGAGACACCGAAGAGAGGTACTACCAGCCGATTGACAGGAGCGGGCTCACTCTTGCCACCCGTCTACAGCTAAGCGTGGGCCAAAGGTATTCCCAGGACACCATTTTCCTCCTTACGGGATGCCGCACACAGCAAACATGTGGGTTGGCTAATCAACGGTGCTAGTCGAAAACAAATAAAGCAACATAATCAAAGTATTAAAAGAAATATACGAAAAAGAAACGAAATTAATGCAATAGAAAAATGCAAACCATGATATGTTAGTAATAAAGCATTAGTTTTTTCAATAGAAAAAACAAAATTTGAACATTGTTCATTTGGTAATATAGGTCTGTGGTCTGGACGGGAAAAGAAGAAAAGGGAAATTGAATGACAAGAAGGGTCGAAAATAGAAAAGGATCACTGGGGTACCCCAGGGTCGTGACACCCATGTTTACCAAAGACAGTAAACCCCTTGGTAAATAGGAAAAGATCACTAGGGTACCTCGGGATTGTGACACCTGTACTCACCTTAAGAAGGTGAGTCCCCTGAGGGTTACCTTCTGTCAGAATGATACTTTTAATTCCAAAAATTACATATTTATTTAATAACAGATAATTTAATTTTTGACTAAATCTACAATTTATAAATGTAATTGGTGGTTAAGAGTTATATTTACAAAATTAATACAGTGGAACTCTAAGATAGTACACATTTTGATGAATGTTTGATGGAAGCTTTTCCAAGATTACACTTACTTCAAAAACTACATGCAGCATTATTAATTTTTTTTCTCCAATAATGTTAAAAAAAAAGAAAAAAAAAGGCTTATAATTAATTTGATATGTGACTAATGTTTCCCTTTCTATTATTTTATCCATTATATTAATTTTTCCTTCCTAAAAAAGCCAATGTCACATTTACAGATCAAACATTTTTTTAATGCTTTGTGTTGAATCTATATGCATCCTCTCACTAATCCTCTTGGGGAATCTTTAGGCTAGCATTCGTGTTTAATTCTCAGCCATTCCTCTCAAGAAGAAATAGTGATATTCAGATTAGTTCAACTATATAAAGTCAGAGTTTTGGTATTTCTAAAGAAGGAGGTAGGAAGCAGCTACATACACTATGCAGGCGAGATTAAATAAAGTTTACTTTCGCATGCAGATTAAATGTGGTGTTTAGTCACTGTGTTGAATTAGTAGATTTGAGGGTAGAAATCAACGATAGATTAGATTAAGCTAAATAAGTTGGTCCAGCATATTTGTTTAAATAACATTGCTTTCTCCATGCTACTCATTCGACATTCACTTAGAGAATAAACTGTTGGTTAGAGTGTTTGACTAAATAAATAATTGTGATCATGGAATTCCCTGGTTCTGCTTTCATTCCTTCCACACCTTTCGATAGGAAAGACAGTGAGGGAGAAACTTCAGGTGTAAGTTGCTCACAGCTTAATTAAAATAAGCAGAAAAATGCTCATACATAATACAGTGAGTAAATGACAAACTATTTTTCAAAACTGAATGCTCAAATAATTTATAAGTTATGTCTGTATTTAAATGTATTTTCAGATACATACATAAGATATATTATGCTTTTTCATAAAATTATTACAAAGAAAAATTATAAGAAAATAAAAATTGAAGCAAATAATAGCAAAATGTTTTTAACCAATAATAATTGAAAGTGTATGAGAATGCTGTGATTGTAACTCATTGCTATCCTTATGTGCTTTCACATTATCCATGACAATGTGGGTGACTTTGGAAAATTGAAATTGTTCAGGAGAAAATAAGAAATCAAATTCAAAAACATGATGCTCTATAGTTTATGGTATGAATCTGGATTATTTTCTGAATTAAAAACAAATATAAAATTATCAAAATTAATATGAAATTAAATAATTCATAAATTACAAGACGTTCATTACAATTCCAGCCTCTTGAAGCCGACTGTTTTCAAATAATAACTAAATATACACACTCTACAAAAAAATGAAGCTCCCCAAACATTTGTTTCACAATAAGATTTTTTAAAATATAAATATCTCATTAGTATATTGAGAAAAAAATAACATGAGTAAAATTATCTATTTAAGAATATACTAAACCTAGATATTGTTTCATATGCACATTAGGGACTTTAAAAAATATTCTTTTTTGTTTTGATTCAGTACTGCAAACTACTTTTTTATAAATTTGAAATCAACTTCGTTTTTCTTTTGATTTAGTAAACTATACAATGCCAAACTATTTGCATTCACAAACAATTAAAAAAACTTGTATTCTACCTTTGTAAATCTTTTTCGTAAATTTGTCAATATACTGATATGTTCTTTGTTGCAAAATTCCTTTTTCATAGTGATTGTTAATTCTAGAATTATTTTCAATTTTTCCTTTTTTGAAAAAGAGTAAGATTTAAATCCTGAAATACAACTATTTTTTAAAAAGTTTGAAAGTATATCTGTAGAATTAATATGCTTATTAGAAGTCCATGAAGAAATTTGTTTATCATATTGTACTTAATTTAATAAATCATTCCACATGACTACATTTAATTAATATTCCAATAAAACATTTTCATTTCTAAATTGAATGATAATTAAATTTCATTTTTGCGACTAAGTACATGTTTACGAGTTTATCAATAAACAAAGAATAATTATTATTACATGAATTTCTTTTACACTATAAGTGGGTAAAAATTATAAATTTCAAAGTACAAAAGAAAAACAAATCATCAATGAATACAGAAAAATAAATTTCTAAAGCTAAAAAATTGAATCATAAGGGATACTGATGTCTTGTAGTTCTGCTGCCCTTCAACAGAGTATGATAATTAGATACAAGCTTGATTTAGTATAAAGTACTTACTTTACAGTTTTTTCTAAGAGTAGTGCTCTTTCCCTGTGATATTCCAGCAGCAATAACTGCCCCACAATGAATCATAGGTCCTTCCTAGAAAATGAATTTAATTAGTAAAAGAACATTTTTTTTTCATTACAGAGCTAATTAAAAGTTATGAAGTTATTTAACACACACAAAATTAATTATTCATCTAACTTTTAAAAATTACTTTCCTATCAGTTACTTAAAAAAAAAAAAAAAAACTGAAGTTTTTGAGCTTAAAAAATTATAGACAAAAACATATTTGTTTTACAAAATGGTTAAAATATCATGAGCATAAAAATTATTTGTTATTAATGTTGTTTTCTAAATAAATATATAGTAATTTTTATGCTTATGAATAAAATTACAAGACAAAAATTTTGAAATTCAGAAAAATAAAGTATATATATAGTTGCTTTAATATTATTTCATTATTTTGATACTTCCTGCAATCATTTTCCAGAGGGAATTAATAAAATATATATTTACTTGTACTAATGTAGAAAAATTTCCTATTTATATATTTTAGAATTAGATTAGTACAGCACACAATTTATATAAAGAGGAAAAAAGTACACCTTTCCTACAGCTAAACCTCCAACGACTGAAGTAACAACACCCACAGCCTTTACAATTAAAGTCTTTAAGCGTACAACTTCTGGAACTTTTACACCATTCAAATAGCATTTGATAACAGGTATTCCACTACCAGCAGCAACAGGCTATATTTCAAAAGAAAAAATACATAGATAAATGTTTCAATCAAATATATATAAATATAATACATATTTCTTCTCCCCCCCACTTACCCCTTTTTTTATTTTACCTTCTGTTTTTAAATTTCCCAAAAATTATTTTAAAACTTCAATAATCTATTTCTCAGAATCCTTACCTTGTACATTAAGAAACTGAATTACTTACTGCAACAAAGACAACTAAGAATGATCCAAAAGCAACAGGAACTGCAGAAAACAACATCCAAAAAGCATATACAGTAAACAAACATTTGTTGCTTCTACATTCATCAACACCTGACAGTAAGTTAAGGATAACAAATAGCACATTTAATGTCAGTAAAATATAAAACATCTGGTATGAAATTTGAGTTTCAATGACTTAATTAGTTTAAAATATTATAGTCTTCTATATATATATAATTTCTTTTGGAAAAGTTGATTACATACTTTCTTTACTTTATGTTCAATACATATTATCAAGTTACATTTGTTTATAGCATTCATTCGATGATTTATAATGAATTTTTTTTTAATAGAAAATTTATCATTTCAGACATAGTATCATTTCTAAACAATTCCATAACAGTATTAATATATAAATACATATCTAAATATTATATTAAGTAATGTAATGAATGCAGTTTTGACAACATCTTTAAAATTTCTATATTTTAAATTTTGGAAAAGAATTAAATAAAGCCATTTCTTTTTAAAAAATTCCAAGTATAAATATATATGAATTATATTATATACAACTATGTAAAAGGATACGACTTTTTAAATATGAAAATTTGTAGTTAGAAATTTCTTCAATTGCTATTGTAATGAGGATTGCAACTGCTGCAGTAAGAATTCCGATCATACATATCACAAACCATCGCATTATTGCAAGTCTTGTGATAGACTGAAAAATAATGTACATTGAATAAATGCAAAGTGGATAAAATATTAAAGTTGTTAAATAAATCTTTTAAAAGTCTTATTTTGCAAGCATATGAAGGCTAAACGTAGGAAAAGGTGTCTAAAAAAATTACTTACATTGAGGCATTGTAGATAAGGTAAACATCCTTTACTGTTTTCTGTTATTATCTACAAAGGGTACCAAATTTGTTATAATTAAAAAAAGTTATAATTGCAAATATTATCTAACTTTCCTAACTAAAAAGATACACATGCATAACGTTTTATTCATTGTAAGCATATTAAAAATATTTCAATTCTGAAAATGGTATGACAAACAATAAATGAATTTAAAAGGGCCTGTCCATTACTGATGTCTTAATAAGTGACATAAAATATATTCATTAAATATTTCACTTATCAAATTAATTTAGGTATATAAGGTAGCATTTTTTAAAATTAAACTAGCAAAATTTGATTTTGTTAGTTATTCCCTCTACAATCCATTTTCATCATATAATCTTACATATATTTTTGATAAGTTTATTTATATCCATATTGGGTTATTTTATAAGATACAATTCTATACACACAAGTAGGAGATATAAAATTATAAATATTTAATTTTAAAAAAAAATTATTTGGACATTTATATGCAAAATTGAGAAATACAACATTCACACAGTTATATAAAAACAAATTTCATTGGAAAACACATTAACTCCTCCACTCCAAATTTAGAACTTCTCACTCCAGACTTATTTTGTAACACTTTGGTCAGCTATTAAAATTAACATTTTCATTTATTTTATCACTCTTCACAATGATCATTTTAAAAAGTAATTTAGCTTCAATGAAATGTTAATTATTTTTGAAACTTATCACACACAGTTATATTATTTATTTACTTTTATGAGATTCCTTTTTAAATACACAATGCATAAGTTTTCACATTAAAAAAGTAAAATAATGATCAACAAAATTGAAATGTGTCAAAAAACATTTCAATAAATGACCCTCTACAGATAAATATAAAATTTTATACTGTTTATATAAAATGATAGACATGAATAATAGACTGCATTTTCTATGGGGGAGGGAGGAGCTATATTATTTCAAATTTAAAGATATGTCATTTGTATAATCTTTAGAGAATATTACAAAATTACTACAATTTTTTAAATTTAACTACGTAAATTAATAAACACTATTATAATAAATACTACTATTAATAAATAAAACACCTCAAACTATCAAAAGGAAGGATAAATATGAAAATATAGATTAAAACATCAGAATAAAATGTAATCAATTTGTAGCAAATATACTGTGTTTATGATGACAGCTGTGAACCTATTTTGCACAGAATTCACCAATTATGTTGTTGTCTCAGAAGAAATTTCATCCCTTTCTTCGAGAAGCTTTCTCAAATGGTCTACATTCAGTTCATCACATTTCCTTACTCTTTTATCAAGTTATTTCCATTAATATTTTATAGGATTTAAGTTAAGCGATTAAGCTGAATATTTGAGAATGTGTGGCATATGATAAAGCAACTACAAACAGACAATGTGTACTGTGTGTTTGATATTACTTTCTTACTACATATAGAAGTTGTCGCATTTAAAGTGCCTGCAAGGATGAAGCTAATGGACATTTTGTTGAAGATCATGTTTAGGAATATTCAAGCAAACATGCAGGTCTATTGTGCTATAAATAAACTCAAGTTTACTGACACATGCAGTCCCATACCATTACTTTTTTGCCGCCATTTTACAGTCGCTTGAATATTCTTCTCTTAGCTTATATTTCAGTTCATACCAAGTTGAATTTCTTGCATTTCAATAAATTAGGAAGAATTTACTTTCATTGGAAAACAAAACTTTCAACCCAAATGCACTCTTTTTATTCAAATGCTTCCTTCCAAAAGCAAGCCCTTTCCTACGATTAGTTTTTGTGATATATGGTTTTCTTCTGGGTACTTTAGATTTGTAACTAACTCAATAAATAATTCTGAGGATAGTTAATGGATGAATAACATAGTTAAGTCTTCTTTGAGTATTGTAGTGATACTGCTTTGGATTTACTTTAAAAATATATACAATTTTTCTCTTTTCTTCAGAAATCAGATTTTTGGAGGTTCCCCCACCTGTGGTGCTTTTATCACATTAGTAAAAAAAAAAAAATCAATCATAATTCTTATTAAGTATTTAGCTTATAGTTTTTATTGCCCTGATTTTTTCAGTAATTACATAAATGAATTTATTCTGATTATATAAATGAATGATGGTGATTATTTTTTTCTTCAATAACTATCTCCCAGTGGCGCACACAAGGAGGGTGTCCTAGAGGTTCGGACACCCCCTCATAGCCCTTGATTTTTTTTCGATTGGTTAAAATCCTATGTATATATTACGTAAATTTTAATTATATATTTGTTATTAAAAATTAATTTGATCAGTTAATGCCAATTATTTATTCAATAGTTAATTTTGTATTGTTTTTGTTCCCGAAAATCGACAAAATCAAAAGAATATGTTGGGTGACATATTTGAGCATTATACCAAAATGGTGGACTTTCGACCCTGGACCCCTCCCTTGAAAAATTTTTGTGTGCGCTACTACTATCTCCACATGCTTACTAGCTATTTCCTAATTTTGATAAAGCAGAAATAGTAACACTGAGTGCTATTTTATATAGGTCAAAGTATTAGTTGTCTTTTATCACTTTGGCTGATACAAAAAGAATGATGCAATATATATATCTTATTTACATAAAACTCACCATTGTTCTTCAATCTTTGTTTTTCTTTTTGATTGGTTAAGAAGTTTATTTATTTTTGCCAGTTTATTAATTTCAAATAAAAAAATTTGTAGTTTTCTTTATGAAATTCTAAAGATTATTTAAATATTATGTCTTGATAAAGTAAGAAATTGTAGAGTCCCATGGTCTATTTTTGAGGAAATACAACATGCATCTACATTTACGTCCATCAAATATATATCCAAACAGTGGACAGCAGGAGCTGGTGGTTTTATACGTACAAGAATCATATTTAAGAAAATTGAGTATAAACACAGCTAATTAATGAAAAAAACATACAACTGTGTCCTAAAAATAAAAAATTAAGTAACAGCAAGTAAGGAAAGAAAAAGGTGGACTGTAAATAGAAAAGTATAGCTAGGCAACCAGATGACTAGTTATCAACACACCAAACTTCATAATTACTTTGAGGTTATAAATCTCATACTAAGCTAAGATTTTGTTAGAGTGAGAAGCAAGAATATCTCTCTAAACTTCATGAAGAATGAAACTGCTATTTTAAACAAAGAAACAATTACAAAAAGTTTTTATGGTAAGAAAACTTAAAGGTCTTTTCTATACTACCAAAATAATATGAATTTTGAAAAATTAAAAATATTTCACATTTTTTTTTATCTCAAATAAATCCTTTATCTGTAACAAATAACAAAAATACAAATCTAAATATACTTGAATATTTGTTGCTTTGTAAGAATTTTTAAAAAATGATGCAATTTAGTTTACAAAATATTATTGACAAAGAATTAAAAAAATAGTCAATGTATTTGCCCAATTGTATAAAAATTAAAACCTTCAAAACAAAATACATACCTTTGATTCAGAAATTTTCTGTTCTGTTATAAATAATTTGTTTTCACAAATATCATAGTCAAGACTCTATAATGAAAGAATAATAAGTACTTTTTAGAATATATACAATACATAATAAATTATAATGCCAAATGAACTGTATACTTAGACATATAAAAAGAATACTTTGTATGAAGTAATTACTTATTTCACAATTTTTAATGCATCTTTCAGTCACTCCATTGTAATGAAATATACAATAATTGAAAATAATTTGTTTAAAAGACTAAAAAGAATGCTAAGAAAGAAAGAAAAACAACAGTCAATGCATTGTATTCTATGTTACAATAATATATAAAAATACCAAGATTCAAGTTTTAAGATACAGTTTTAACATTACTAAAATGTAATTCAGGCAATTTTAACACATGACAAATTAGTTTTGATCAAAATTTTATGTGTAAAAAGAAAAATTTAGCACTTTAAAGCCTATTACTACTTTAAGTATTACAAAAGAATAACTGACATTGAATAAATGTTCCAATAATATATTTTAATAAAAAAAAATATATTAAGGTCTTAATTCATGCAATTTATTTGATGAGAGAATGCAAAAGTAACCAAGAAAACTAATAAAATAAAAGTATAACTTACATATGCATTTAGATCTCATTATTAAAAAAAAATTTCAACTATGGCCTTTAAAATATAGCCACAAAAAAAAAAAAAAAAAAAAAACATTCTTAACATAATTATAACTTATTTCTACATTTTCCCCAAAATGTGTGTTTCATTTGACTCATGGCAGTTGCAATCAAGTTTTGGTAGTTCAAGTGCATTACTGTATGATTAGTCAGTTTGTTTCAATATATAATCTGTTTTTAAAACTAATTTACATCCTAGAATAATTTTGCAAAGAGTTTGAAATAATATAATTTAATTTTAATGTTGTAGCATATATTAAAAAAAAATTAAATATGTCATTCTTAAGTGAAATTTTATGAAATTAAATTAGAAGTTAAAATCTTAATTTACAATATATTATTAATCTAAATTTTATGGATGTAATAACTAGTATTAAAAATCAGTGAGCAATTGAAGTTAAAATATTTTCAGAAATTTAATTTTAGACAGTTTTTAAACAAAAATTAATTTCTTTTAGTTATATAAATATACAGTTAAAGCAAAATAATTGTGTTTAAAAAGTGCCAAACATAAAGACATTTTTAAATTTATACTTTATCGAAAAATTTATAGAGACAAATTAAATCAACACTATACTTCATATTTTTGAGATAATAAACTTGACATTCCAACAGATATCTTTCGAATGGAAGAACCTTCCCCTATGGAATTGAGGCTTTCAGAGAACATCAAGGAGTCAGTGCTGCTATGTTGCTAAATACAAAAGTAGATAAACATAACATCAATAAGAAAGCAACACTTTAAAAAAAATCTATTTAATTCTGTTAAATTAAGATTCTTTTTAATGATTAATTAGATATATAGCAAGCAAAAATACTTATTTCAGATGATGACACAAAAACAATGTATTATTTAAAAAATGGAAAACAATTAATGACAATTTTGAAACACAATATCTTTTTTTAATATTTTTTAATGCATAAATAAAAAATAACCATGCTAAAAAGATATTAAATTATTAATACTAAAATTATCAAATCAAATAAAACACCAAAAAAGTACTCAGACAACAGATAATTCAAAATTTATAAGCTTATGCCATTTTTATAAAGAATAATTGAACTCAAATTTTAAAAATATCAAACTTAATGATGTGTATAATAAATAATACATTGAAAATTACAATATAGAACAAGGGTTGACAAACTTGTAGCTTTGATGTACCAAACCACCACTCTGATTCAGGATTCCACACAGTACGAAATATTTGAAACAATTTGATTCCCACTGCAATGCATGCAGAGTTAGGGAATAGACATGAAGAATACTAATTTAGTTTCATTACAAATTTATTTTGCATCATTTAAAGGTATTTATTATCATAAAAAATAAACAACATAAAATATAACTATTCCTTCAACATAAATAAAAATTGTAAATATACTATGTATCTTTTAAGCATATTTATTAAAATAAGAAAACAAAAAATATAAGTATTCTTTCAATATAGTCAAATAAAATTTTTTTTATATTACAGACCTCTTTTTTCTCTGCACCACTCTACTTAATATCACAATATTGAGGGAAGGAGGTATAATTTATGGATTTCAATTGACATGATTCAGAATGTTCAGTTGTTAAACAACTTTTTTTGTGAACTCAAAATATTTTTCATATGAGAAAAGAGGGTACTTACATATTTTATCACGACACAATCGCCAACTCTATTAATAACTCACCAAGTTGGCAAACCCGATTTCCTATGTGTCATACACTCTAAATTGGTAACCAAGTGCTTCACTTGATGTAATGTTGCCAATAGGTTGTGATAATACGTAAGTACCAAAAAGACTTGTTCACATAGATTTGTAGAACTAAATATGTGTGTGGTAAGCAGATTACATGCAATTTTTTTCAGATTTCTCTGGTAATGGCATCCAGGAATTTTAAATAACTGTCAATTTATGGTTTGATTTGTCTTTCAAATTTTCCCCCTAATTCTTTAAATTTTGCTTTCCATAATTCTACAGATGCTAGTTCAATAAGTTCCATTTCAAAATTATCAACTTCCATCCACTCAGAAAATTTGATAAACTTGTAGTGTGCCACTTGCCAAAACTGACACACATGCCATAGGTTGCTGACGCTGATACCAGGTACAGAACACTGAGGAAGGAGTAAAATTTGTTTCAGCAATGCTTTTTAAGTAAAGAACTTATTATCATTATCCTATTTCATATATATTTCAGCATTGTTCAGAAAGTGACTTTGTTTTTTTTCCCCAACAGAGGACTTAATTATATAGTTCCACAGTCAACTTCGCCACATAGTCTTTACATATTCTAGCAACTGATATATTAAGGCTTGTTAGTGAAAAAATACTTGTTAGATTCCACATAATCCTTTTTGTTTGGTGCCCTATCATTCTCAAAACCAGTAAATACAGTCAAACAGCACTTATTTTTAGGTATCAACATAAATAGAAAAACATTTCTGAATGGGATTTGACTTTACTTCAAAGTAGGAACTTTCAATTTCTCTACATTAAAGCAAGCTTCACAGACACTCTTTAAATATAAAAGAACTTTTCCAGATAATACGGTTTATAGATGGAATATTTCCTTTAAAATTCATATTCCCACAACAAAATATCAATTTCATCTTATAAGTTTATGTGATACTAATTTCATATCAGTGCGCTACGCACCAGATCGTTTATATTTTAAATTCTCCAAGTTTCTATCGGAATAAAAAAAAGCAGTCTGCTGAAGTTAAGGTTATATTCTGCAATCCTTACATGCAATTTTGATTGTGCGTATTCAATTTTCAGGCTTAAAACATGCTACACATATATGTAGGCAAAGTTAATTTTAATTGCATTACTTGAAGAATATTGCACAATAAGTACATGCACTTTTGCTTTAAAAAAATTTATTTTATCTATTGAAATACAAATATAAGAGTAAACATACTTGTAAATGAAAAATGTATAAACACAAATATATTACATCGGAGCATGTACATTAAATGCATTATTACATTCAATGCATATGATACTAAATTTTACACTATGACAGTTGCCAGCAATTTGAATTAAAAAAATTCATTTAATACAATTTCTAGTACACAAAAATAAATGCTTTCTTACTTCATTTGACAATGTCAACTTAGTACTTTCAGGTAACAGAGGGGTTCTCTCAGTAAGAGAGGGATTGGATGCAACATTATTAAGTTTATTTCGAAACTTTATATTGCTCTCCATCTGGATATTTTTAAAAAGCACGAAACTTTACCTTAATTTAAAATCAAAGAAAGACTTTTTTTTGACATTCTCTTTTTCAGTTATCTACATGTAAAAACATTGCGTTAAGATATTGCTCGAAGTGACGATCAAATACCCGTCACATGATGTTTATTTCAGGATAGAATTACGTAATACCTTATGCATCACTTCAGTTTACTATTTAATCACAATAAAAAGAAAGGTTTTTACTTTTCCTGCAATATCAACATTTTACTAAATACCAGTGAATTATTATGAATGAATTAAGTTTATTATAAATAAACTTCTTATAAATATGAATTTATTTCCTGTCAAAAAAATCATGTAACACTATTTTTATTTCTGGGGAAATCTAAACTCATGGTTCTGGCTTTGTTTTGAAGAAGGCCTATTGCGTCATTGTTGATACTTTGAAATTAAAGATTTTATACTCGGGCTGTGTATATGATAAGAAAAAGAGGTTTTTTTTTCAGTTTGTGTAATTATGAATTAATTTATAAATTTAAGGATAATTTTCATGAATAATAATGCATCATAAACTACTTGCTTTTTAAGGATGAGTTTATGTGAAAAACCGGCTCGTAAATTATTTATTAATCAATGTACAAAATTAGTATCAGAAGGTCTAACAACGAATAAACATCGAAGCTGGACTTTTCAGCATAAAAGCAAAAAATATTCTGCTGAACTTATTTGGATTCAGGGAAATATTGTAAATGTAGGTATAATTTTCCATTATAGACTGTCTGTATAAATAATAAACAACTATATTTATAACTCTTCCAAACTTATTCATCCAAATTATTTAAATGTGTGTTTAAATTATTTTTAAAAGATTTCTTTCGATGAAATATTGAAGGAGTAAAAATCGTACTCTCCAATCTTTACTAACTCACCCTTGTAATAGGAACATTTTTTTAACCTATGTAAAACTTAGGCATGATGAACAGATGCCAATACTGTTCAGAAACATAATAAAAACTACAATGACGATGCTACGATGGAGCAGCACTTCTACATCCCCAAGTCCAGAACTAATGCAGCATAAGAGTCTTTGCTCATGTCTTGAGCTATAGGTACATAAAGTCTTGAAAAATCTACTTAACTGAATCTGTACAGATGTTTCATATAGAAGTCATGTCCAGTTTGAATTCTAAAAATTACATTAACAGATCTATGAAGGTCATAAAGAATGAGACTGTTCATTAGAGAACTCCAATTTTTCCTCTTCAGATTCTTGAAACTTCTCGAAATTGAGTCTAAAATCTGGCATTGATGATTCTTTTAGTACTTTGATAACAAGCAAGAAGATCAGGTTGAAAAAGGTCAGAAACAGCCTTGGCCAGAGAGTCATCAAACTCATTATTCCTGATTCTGCAATGACTTGGAGTCCATTGTGACCACTAACCATCAAAAAATTAATCACAAGTGGACAACTAAGTACAGGGTCATTGTTTAAAAGAAGGACAGAAGAAATTGCTTTAACAGTGGCCTGTGAATCAATGAACATTTCATTGTTTGATAGTTGCTTTTAGTTATTTCAGTCAAAGCAATATGGAAGCAATAATTTCAACATCATAGTTGGTACAATTTGTACCAACAACCAGCCCTTTTACAGCTAAAATGCCAAGAGTAAACTCCTACACCAGCATTACAAACAGCACCAGTAGCACAACCATTGGTATGCACATGAACCAGAATATTGTAGCATAAGAATATAAATAGGTTATAGTAATAAAAATATAAATAGATCATTACAGCCATGAAAATTGTTTGTATTAATTATGCGATATTTCCCATCATAGCCAAGTGTTCATGATCAGTGTTATTTTTATAGAGTTATGGATTTGAGTCCTGCCATCTTAAGAAACCAATATGCATTAAATCTGTCAAAATTCTTATGTTGATGTGGGAGTTTGTGTGTGTGTGGAGAGTAGAGTGCCAGCTAAGATGCTGTCTTCATTTTTTGATGGAAGCTCAAAAATATTAGTTTTGTTCTTTATAACCCATGTGTTTGTTTAAAGTGCAATGTTAATAAACAATTCATTTTATAATTTTACAATGTGTTTCATTCATACTTAATCATATTTATCCTTGTATATCTACTCAATAAAATGGGCAGTATTATTAACTCAGTTGTTATGGTATCTAAATGCTGTTCACCTTTTTGCAATGACCAGTTCTACATGTCCTTGGACGCTCCACTTACAGAAGTTTTACATTTTGTATGTAATTAGTGGATTGAAATTCAGGAGTATAAAAACTGAAATATGCCTGCAAATCACAATCTTTTTGCTTTGTAATTTTGAGCTACAGTCAGATAATGAAATTGACATTTAGCATCCCATGATAGCACCAAGACTTTGAACCCTACCATTGTGATGCATGCATCACTTCCTCTTAACTTGAATATGCAGCTCAATTCCAAAGCTACTTGGCTGAGGTTCATAAACATTAGTATAGTATATCCAACAGAAAATAATGATATAGTTTTTATGCATGCATTGTAATAAACACCTTGAAAGAGAATGAAAATTTAACTAACTTAAATTGAAATAAATGTTCTCATTTTGATTGCTTTTCTGAAATAAATTGTTATCAAGAAAAATGGTAAAAAGGAAAGATAAAGAATCTGTAAATTCAATTTAAATGATTCCATTAATGTAATAATCAATCAGAAAATTCAAATTTTAATGAAACATAAAGCAATATTATTTCATCTTAACAATCATATATTTTTGGAGGGGCGGAGCAAATATTTAAGCCAACTTTTTATGCATTCATATGATGTAAGATTACAAGATTGTGCCTTCACACACACATGGATATGACGTTTGCCAAAACCACTGTAATATATATTGAGGGGGGGAATGCACTGAGGAATGGGTGCAGACTTCAAAATAAAATTTAATTGAAGTTATTGCAACATCTTTTTCTTAAATATTTTATCTATAAAATGAATTTGTTTCTTAGCTTTTGTGTGTTTTTTAAATTACAACTATTTCTTCCTTATTTTTCATTCTGCTTATAATTCTAGAGAGAAAGCTTATGATTGAGTATTTGTTTCATCATAAATGAACAATGAATATGATAATCTAGCACTTAGTAAAATTTATCTTGATTGTTTTATGTTCTTTTTCTTTCTGTGGTTATTTGTTAGTTACTTGTTAATGAATATGGGGTACTTATGTATTAGCATCGCCACAGCCAAATTTGACACCATAGGAATCGCTCCATTTTCCACTAAAATCTGCGACTGAGTGTTCTCTTTCATATAAAACATGTTAGAATCTTTTTATTGTTTTGATATCATGGCACAATTTGCACTGTGCCAATTTTGCTGCGGTAATGCTAATATGTGAGTACCAAGTATAGTTATTGATGATTTTAAACTCATAATTACATTTTGTCAAATACTTTCTCATAGCTATAATTTTCTTGTAGATTTTGCTGTATTGATGAATTTGTATTAATATGCTTTTCTACATGGTAATTACACCCAGAAATTATTCTTTAGGTTTCTGAATCACAAAACAGTTTTATGATTAATGATGGAACAGGAACTGCAGTTATTACATCAGCAAATAAGGCACCTGGATATGGTGCTTGGATCACAAATGGTATGAAATAAATGCACAGCATATTCTAATAAAGAAGTAATTTTTTAAATTCTTGTGTATTTTTATTTTTGCTTATGTTAAGTTACTTTCTATGTGCATATGGTATTAATTTATTGGTTTAAATTTATAACCGTCATTAGGGGTAGTTCTTGTTATTTCATGTTCCTTAATTTAAGTGTGTTAGAAATTGTTGATATTATGTAATTTTGCTCCATGCATGCTTTGTAGTGACACTTTTTAATATTTTTAAAAATGCAATTTATACATTGTTCTTTTTTGTATTTCATTAATTTCTTGAAAATTTTATTGTAAATATGAATCATAATATAAAAGATTATTCCTCACAGTAATATTTATTGTAACTTTCAAAGATTTTATACCAGAACCGATAATTTTCAATAATTTAAAAGGTTGGTAACCACATGAAATTCAATATCTTAATTTTAAACAGTTAACTAATTTATTAATTGAAATTATTTTATCAGGCAATTCATGAACCATTGAAAAAATATCTTTATCTTAAATTTTCTTTCTTTAAAACTGTCAGTTATACATTTCATAATTTAAGGAACTTTGTTTTATTTTACAAGGAACAAATACATGCATACATGCCCATATATTAATTTCAGATTTTAAATACTATGTTTTTGCATTCAGAATTTTCAATAATGTATTTCCATACTTAAGGGGTAAAAAAACTAACTTGTTTCATTATTCAAGTTTGATCACTTTAAACTTATATAATCATCACCATTCATATTAACTATTTATTCACTATTTATATTTTTAAATTTCATAAATTGTTATAATTTAAAATGATTCTAATAAAGCCCTTATGAACTTGAGCAATTCATGCTTCCAAATGTTTCTGGAAACTAAATAAGAATGTTTTGGTTACATGTTGGCATGTGTTTATGGTTACATGTTATATATTGTATGCAGTTACACTTGATGAAAATCTTGTGAATTGCTTGCTATGTGTATATATAGGTTATTTATAAAGTATATTCTGCTCTACTAGCCACATAATTTTAAAGGCTTACGTTATTGTATTTAGTTTTAAAATTCATCTCTATGCTAACTTTTAATTATATACCAAATGAAAACTCTGGTGCTTTTTAAGATTTTTTCTCAAATTCACTTAAGAGAGGGCCAATTTTTTCTTTAATAATTTTTATACTCTTTTATGTTTTATGCCTATAATAACCTTTATATGAAATATATTTACCTATCTTTATACTTTGCCTTTCTCTTTATAATATAGTAACAAATACTTTTAAAACAGGTTATAATCTGTTTAAACCACACCTAATAAAATTAATACATGGGTTCTGTAAAATCTGATTAAATTCAAGTCATTCTGTTAAAAAATTATTAAAAGGATGTTTATATTTAAATGTTATAAATTGGTACATTGCAATAAAATTATCCATGAACTGTTACTGAGAAAAAGGAATTAAACTTTAAGCTTGATTTTTAGTTCACAGAATATCTAGGTAATATACAAAATAGTTCTAAAATCCATCTTATAATTGCTAATCTATGAATTATATATTTGTATAGATTTATGGGCAAAAGTGGTACAAAGATGAAAATACATTTTGGTGTTTTTTCATTAATTCTGAGTAATTTTTATTAAATCATCTGAATATGTAACAAATGTTTCATAAAGAGTCAATTACAGATGGCATTTTATTATACTAACACAATTTTTCTTCTAATATAATGGAAAATTGTAAAATATCATCATTAACTATTATCTCTCTCCTCTCAATCTTTTGAATTTTTTAAAACAATTTTTTTTTTCATTTTTGCCTATGTAAGCTAGATACTATTTCAGAAAGCAATTATTATATTGATACTAGTTTAAAAATTTGAATTTTTGCTTACAAATTTTTCCTAAAATACAATTTCTTTAAAGGGACATTACACTATTTAAACAACATTTTTTGATTTAAAGGTTTTTAAAATTTTGTTGGTTTCCCTCTATGTATTTGTATCATGTAAAATAGATTTTGTGCTCAAAATACCCTTAAAAGCTAACCATTTAAATTTTTTAAGGAAAAATTTTAAAATTTATGAATGATTTCAAAATGCGAATTTTCCTACAAAAATTGATGTGCACACATGAAATTTTACTTACAGGTACGTCAAACTATATAAGTATAACAAAAGTTGGTATGGGTTTTGTGATAACTTTATTGATATTCATGAAATATTTCTTTTTTATGAATGCTTATTGAAAATTCCTGAAAAAAGGTAGAAATTCTAAATTCAATCATTTTTTAAAAAAATAAGTATAATTTTGATTCAAAAATGCATACCAACTTTTGTTGCATGTATTATTAGCAATAGTTAGAAAAAATATCAGCTGCCCATCCAGTATAGCAGTTAGTGGCGCTGACTGCTGGGCCTGAATTCAATTCCAGGAGAAGGCATGGATGTTTGTAATTGTATAGTGCCTTTGCGGCATGGGGATACTCTAAATAGCCATTGAGCTGCAAGTCCTCTCTTGAAGTTGGTGGAAGGGGAAGAGAAGTGGGAGACCTCTGACCACCCCTAGGGTGCTCTCCCTCAAAATTGGGGAGAACACCCAATTGTACTGCCATCTGCATGGTGCTCAATGTTAAGGCTAACGACAGGTGTACAAATCTAGTTTTTTGCCACAGTGAAAGTTGTGGGCCTTGATCTGATGTTACTTTTTTCTGTTACCTTGTTATGATGTTGTTATCTGGTGGTATAAGTAACAACACCAACAGGAAAAATATCAAAGCATTTGGCGCAATAAAAAAATGCCTTAACATTTTAAATGAAGATAAACTAGCTATTTTTCTTTCCGAGATAATTTAGCTTAAAGTTTTTATTTACCATTGCGATGTGTATAAAAATGAATGTGAATATTATCATAACTCTGAGTTTTTTTAAACTTGAAGTTTTCAAATTTTGTGAGATTATAGAAAAGCATGTAAAAAATAATTTAGGCTACAAAAAATTAGATTCAATTGTTTGTTCAATTTTTGTCAATTGAATCATATTGTGTCCCCGTAAGTGCTTTTCTGCCTCAAGTACTAATCATAACTCTGCATCAAACATAGTAATATGTTGATTTCACATCATTATTAGTTAGTCAGTTATGTCATTATGAATAACGAGGAACAATGTGCACCAATTCATAAACTTTTCTTCTCATATTGCCACTATGCTATTTAATTGACTGCTCTTGTTAGAATTTTATAGATTACACAAATTAACAATTGTTGAATAATAGATTTTTCTTAAATAAATTTTTTCAAAGCAATTATCTTACCAGACTAAAAACTTTCTAAATTTGTGTAATATCAATTGCAATATATGCAATTTTTTAATTGCTAGTTAAAATAAGGTGTATGCTGCTTTTGTGTAATCTCTCAAATAAGGTAAAATCTATTTTGTATTTTTCATATTCATAAATGTCTGTATTTGTCATTTTTTTTTGTACATATTTCAGTTTAAATAAAATGGTCATTTATTTCAGAAAGTTTTGTTATTAAATTTGTCATGCATGTTACTTGCTAGTTTTCATATTGCCATTTATGTTTGGGGACAGATGGCGTCTTTAATGAAAAGTACCTTTGTACATAATTACCAATATTGTTTCATTTGAAACTTTATGTTGGAAGTATTTGCTTAAAGTAATGTGGAGAAAGAAGTAAATGTTTTGTTTTAAAGCAAAGTATAAATTTTCTTTTTTTTCAGTGAATTTAAAGATTAACTATAATATATGTATATATATATATAAACAAGATTCTTATTTTGTTTTGGTTATTTAGTTGTAACCATAAGAAATAATCAATGATGGTTTAGTAGTGAATAAAATATAGGTGCTAAATATTTTAATTGAAATACCTTTCTAAATTTTCTGTGATTTATTTATTTATTTTTTTTTTTTTGATTGAAAGACAACTTGTCACTAACTTTTGCTTGTTGATATTAATTTAAGTGATTAAAGTTTTTAAATTTCGTCTTGATTTTTATATTTCCAATAAATTTGTTTATAAAATGTTCAGCTATTGAAACAATTTTTTTACTAATTTGTTTTTATGTATTCAGATTATAATTTATGTTTGATTTATTTTGTCATTTTCAGGCCAATATATTATGGTTATAGGTGAAGTTTTAACAACAGAATCAAGTATTGAAGTTAGAGCTTTGAAATTGACAAAACTGTCAGACTTGAATGCAGAAAGTTTGTGGAAATTAGAAGTAAAAGATTTTTGGAATTTTTTAGAAGAAAGTTGATAAAATAATTTATTAAATTCTATAATTCTCGTCATATTTTTGTTGTTAATCCTGCTTTATAATCCATGATGTCTCCTATACTTCGAAGAATACATTATACTTTATCAAAATTAAAAAGGCCACTGTATATCTCTGTTATTAATAAAAAGAGTGAAGTTCCAGATTATAAGGAAGTGAAAATTGGCAATGTGAGCAAAACGGTATCTGATCCTAAATATCCACTACTAGTTCCAACTCATTATTTTACAAAAAAACCTAGGGAAAGTCTGATTCAGCACTTACAATGGATTTTAAAGAAAGACATTTTAGGGCAAGACATGTTTTTGATTGGTTTACCAGGCCCCTTGAGAGGTCATGTGATACTTCAATACCTAGAAATGATGCAGAGGGAAGTAGAGTATGTTGTCTTAACTAGAGACACCACAGAAAATGATTTGAAACAAAGACGAGAAATTTATGATGGAAGTGCTCATTATGTTGATCAATCTGCAGTAAAAGCAGCTATTGAAGGAAGATTTTTGATTTTGGATGGAGTGGAAAAGGTAGAGAGAAATGTTTTACCAGTACTGAACAATTTGTTAGAAAATCGTGAGATGCAGTTAGAGGATGGACGCTTTCTTGTTGCTCCAGAAAAATATGATCAATTATTATTAGAGCACACTGAAAAAGAACTACAGGAATGGAACTTGGTACGTGTGTCTGAAAATTTTAGGGTGGTTGCTTTAGGTTTACCTGTGCCCCATTTTAAAGGCAATCCTTTAGATCCTCCTTTCCGATCTCGATTTCAAGCTCGACATGTAATTCCGAAGTTTGAAGATCAATATTTAGAACTTTCAAATGTAAGTGAAAATATTTCCAAAGACACGCTTAAAAAATTCCTATCTGCTTGCCATACTTTTCTATCAAGTGAATCAACAAATTTAGGAATGCCCAAATTTCCTGTTGAGAATATATCAGCTGCAGTTCAGATATGGGATAAAATTCCAATTCTTCCTATGGAATCTTTGTTTCGATGGATGTATCCATATACTTTACTTCTGTCTAAAGAAAATCAAAACTCAGTTTTGAAAACATTGGAAGAATTTTCTATTAAACCTCTCAAAATCAAAACTCAATACAAACTTTTGAACAATGAATTTGATCACTTACATACTTTAGAAATTTCAACTAACCATAATAAATACATCTCAAACGTTTTGGGACATAAGCATGAGAAAAATCATTCAACTTTTGTATCTAATCCTTATCACGAAAGCATTCTCTCGGATTTCTTAATGACTCATATAGTGCATGATTTTTGTATAGTTGGCAATAGAGGCTGTGGTAAATCAACGTTGGTACGAAAATTTGCTTCACTTCTCAATTATGAAGTAGAAATGGTAATGCTTTATAATGATATGACAGCTAGAGATTTATTACAGCAACGAATCACAGATGAAAAAGGAAATACTTTATGGAGATCTTCACAACTTGTCCAGGCAGCTAAAGCTGGCAAACTATTGGTTCTTGATGGTTTGCAGAGGTTACATTCCAGTACATTTTCTGTTTTGCAGAGGTTAGTACATGACAGAGAAATGCAACTCTATGATGGTACAAGACTTCTAAGACATGATCGATATGATTCTTTGAAGCAAAGGTTGGAATTATCAGATGAAGAAATGAACAAAAATAAAATTATACGCATACATCCAACTTTCAGAATAATTGCCCTGGCAGAGCCTCCAAAATTGCAGAGTAAGAAAGATAACTGGATGAATCCAGAACTCCTATCAATGTTTCTGTTCCATACGATTCGGCCACTTTCTCTCAAAGAAGAAAAAGTTGTTATTGAAAATATTGTAGGAAATGTTAGTGAGAAGTTTAATTCAGTCCTACAGTTTACACACAAATTGCGAAATTCAGAAGATGATGCACTTAGAAATGTTAGTGCTTCATTTTCCACTAGACAATTGGTTCGAATGGCTCGTAGGCTTTCTTCTTTTCCCGATGAAAGTCTTTATAATTTGATTACTCAGTCATGCCTCATGAAATTTCTACCACCATTAACAAAACAAGGTGTTGAAGATGTAATTGAATCTTGCAACATTGTAAATGATGAAAAGCATGTTTCTGAAAAACATATAAATTTAAACAATGACAAACTGCAAATTGGGAATACTATTACTCCCATTTATAAAACAGATTCAGGTAAGGTTAAAGTCCCCAATATATTATTCTTCAACAGTTGGGAACACATTAGCATTATGGAAGCAATGCTGCAAGATTTTCTTTTGGGGGAGCATTTACTTTTAGTTGGTAATCAAGGTGTGGGGAAAAATAAAATTACTGATCGGTTTTTGCAATTATTGAATCGTCCAAGAGAATATATTCAACTTCATAGAGACACAACTGTACAGTCTCTTACTCAACAACCAACTGTGGTTGACAATAGAATTGTGTATGAAGATTCACCTTTACTGAAAGCTGTTCAACACGGTCGTGTATTGGTTGTGGATGAGGCCGATAAAGCTCCAACACATGTTACTAGTATTTTAAAAGCTCTTGTTGTGTCTGGTGAAATGAATTTGTCAGATGGCCGTTGTATTGTACATCATACTGATAAAAGGTCAAATGATGGCTCTCAGGTTATTATGCATCCTGATTTTAGAATGATAGTTTTAGCTAATCGACCTGGCTTTCCTTTCCTTGGCAATGATTTCTTTGCAGTATTAGGGGATATTTTTAGTTGCCATGCTGTGGACAATCCTAGTCTTGAATCAGAAATTGCCATGTTACGGCAGTATGGTCCAAATGTTCCTGAAGATTCCCTGAAAAAGCTTGCTAGATTGTTCGGTGAATTGCGATCCTTGTCAGATGCGGGTCAGATCTCTTATCCTTATTCTACTAGAGAGGTTGTTAATATAATTAAACATTTAAATAAATTTCCAGATGAAGGAATACCTTTCGTTTTAAAAAATGTGTTTGATTTTGATTCTTATAGTCTAGAACTAAAAGAAACAATAAATGACATATTTAAGAAACATGGAATACCATCTGAAAATGAAACCCTCTCAGTTAAACTAGCCAAAAGCTATAAGCTGCCTGAAAAATGCTTCAAATCAGAATGGAAATTTGAAAATACTTCGGATGTTTGGACGTCAAAAAATCATCGGTTGCATCTTACTGGTAAAGATCAACTCCCAGTTAAAGAAGAATACATGAATGTTGTTGAAGCCAGAGCTGCAATTTTCTCTGAACAACAGGATGCTTATCAGTTGCCATTAAGCACCAACACTATACCATTAGATATCGCAGCTACAAAGAAAATAGATGATATTACTTACATTGTTACTGCAAATCCGGTGTTGTTATTCACTTTGAATTCTGATATAATGCAAATGAAGAGTTTAAATTTGTCTAATTATTTCCCATCTATAAGAAGTGGATTTAAACCAAATATAAAAATAGCTGCTGTAGATTACGCTGATGATGAATCTGTATTATTGCATGAAAGTGTAACTAACCAAACCTTCTTAATACACCCAACTAATGGTTTATTGCATAAAATCAATTTTTCTTCATTGCTTGATGATGCAATCACTAAAATTAGCAATGTTGTTAATGCTAGATCATCTAGTATGAATTTTCATTTATGTCCAGATTTACAGTCTGGTAGGAAAACTATCTTATTCGATAAAGATGGTAACAAAATAATTTTATTGAATTTTGATAATGACGAAGTTCATCATTTTGAAACTCCTCAAAGTATTATTAAAATATGTTACTTAGATGAAAGTAGTTTGTTAATAGTGGGTACAAATGATACTTTTGTTGCTGATATATCAAATCCAGGAAAATGGAACGTGAGAAAATTTTTGAATGGAAATACTCTCAAAGAAGTATCAAATGCTGATATCAAAACAATCAAACAAAAAGATTTAGCCCATGTATCAAATAGTGCGAGCAATGTAAAATATTCAGCATTAATGTCAAATTTGGAAGATTATGCTTGTCTGGTATCCGGCTCCTTTCTTGGAGACAACAGTTTACGAATAACAAAATTTCCAAGAGAAAAATCGCTTTCTATCGCAAGTAGAAATGCTTGTATTTTACCTAGTAGCAATCAAATAGTGCGATTTCTTCCATCTGTAGACATACCTCAAAATGTAACGCTTGATTCTAATACAAACTCAGGTTGCTTAGAAGTTATAGATGTAAAAGATAACACTCGCAGTTACATTACTGTTAATTTACCCTTTCAAGTGTCGTCATTTGCTCAATGGTTGCTCAATTCTTCGAATCCGTATCTTTTGATGAGTACAATGCGAAACGGGAAACTTGTTACTGCAGACTTAAAAGGGAACATTAGAAAGTGGGAGATAAATAAACATTCCCTTGAAAATTCTTTCCATGCATGGAAGAAAATGGTAGGCTTGGAAAATAAACAGCAACTTACTATAGAACGTTCTAATAAGAAATCAATTTCAGCGCCTAAACACGGTAAAATAGACCCTACCAATGCACCTCATGTTGGTGGTAACATGTGGGCTGGAGGTACTGGAGGACGTGATACAGCTGGGCTTGGTGGAAAAGGTGGACCTTATCGTCTAGATGCAGGCCACAATGTGTTCCAGATTTCAGATCAAGAAAAGGAAAATGTTCCGCCAGAAGTCAGACAAGCTGCAAGACTCATGGCAATAAAAGCGTTCAAGGAACGATTGAAAGAGATCAAAATGAGTGAATATGATGCAGAATTATATGGACAGTTTCTGGGTAACGTTGATAATCAAATTAAATCCTTGAAAGTAATAATAGATAGCATGCAGGCGAAAAGTAAAGACAGACGATGGATGAAACATCAGACATCTGGCGAATTCGATGATACTAAACTCATAGAAAGCATAACTGGCGAAAAATCAATTTATAGAAAGA
The DNA here is from genome assembly GCA_019973955.1 of Trichonephila inaurata madagascariensis. NCBI lineage: Eukaryota > Metazoa > Arthropoda > Arachnida > Araneae > Nephilidae > Trichonephila > Trichonephila inaurata. Next base: position 43,989 of record BMAV01010693.1, on the reverse strand, counting down.
GAGGTGAACAAGATCCAGAAATCGGAAGCCCACAAGAGAAACCTAAATTATTGCGATTGGTTGTTGATGTCAGTGGGAGTATGTATCGTTTTAATGGACATGATAATAGACTCCAGCGGGAATTAGAAAGCATTGTTTTAGTCTTGGAAGCTTTTGAGGGATATCAAGATAAATTCAAATATGATATTGTTGGTCATTCTGGTGAAGATTTTTGCATTGAATTTTCCAAATTCGACAAGCCTCCTACGAATCGGAAAGAAAGGTTAGAGTTGATTAGAAGCATGCACGCTCATTCTCAGTTTTGCATGAGTGGTGATAACACATTAGAAGCCACAAGTCATGCTATTCGAACAATCACTAAACAAGATGCAGATGAATATTTTGTGATTATCATGAGCGATGCTAATTTTGATAGGTATGGCATATCGCCGAAGTCCTTTAGCAAACTTTTAACATCAGATCCTAAAGTTAATGCTTTTGCTATATTTATTGGTTCTTTGGGAGATCAAGCAACTTATCTTTCTAAACAATTACCGGCTGGAAGAGCTTTTATGTGTTTTGATTCTTCAGAGTTGACTCATATTCTACAAAAAATATTCACGTCAGCATTGCTAAAGGATTAATAGTGAAAATTTAGAAAGGAATTATTTAATAGAAGCATATTTAAATGTTTATTGTTAAGAGTTATATCGTTTTGTAAAAGAAAAATAAATATTTAATTTTTTTATTATGAAATTTTAAATGGTTCTTGAGATACATGCATATATATATGTGTGTAATAAATCTTTCATGTACTCGAGTTTTTTTAATGTGTTTAAACTAAAAGAACCCAAATGTCACCACAATTGGAAGCGAGTGGATATGGAAATAAATTATGGTTACATTTAAAGTTTTTTTTCCTTCTGCTAAATCCTTAAAAATTCTTGTTGATTTTTTTCTTTTGTGAAGCTGAACACGCATTTTTGAATGGGAATTTAATTCTTACTAAAACCTGCTATTTATCATTTCATTTACTTAATATAATGCACACACAATCAATCTTTCAAAAGACAGCCTGTGGCTTACAAAAGGGTGGGGTTAGCGTTCAGTCCCCTTCTATAAAAGTAATTTGCATATGCTACTGATGACAGCTTTCACAAGATTCTATTTGTGAAACTAGTGTTATTGATATTTAATTAAAACTAACTTTATCTTGCGTGTAAAAATAGATGTAGCTTAAATTATATATTTAAATGATTAAGAGTGTTTATACTTAATTGTACTATGCAAATGGTTTATTTCTGTATTATTCTATGCAATTAAAACTTTATTTTCATTTTTCTTATATTTATACAATTATATATATATATATTATATATACAACCTCTGACAATAAAGTTCGGTGAATGAAGTCAGAACGGCCGATCTGGCGAAACAAAACGCTGCACATGCGTAACGGCAGGCGTTGACCATCTGCCCGACCGTTGTTTAGTTGAGAATCATTCGTGTTCCGTTTAAGACTTGTTTATACTAAGTGCTTGTGTTTTGTATATTTGTCCTTAACAGGAGAACAGGAAAATAAACGAACAAAAGATCAATTTAAAGTTTAGTTTTAAGCTTGGCATGATAACAAAAGAAACTTATGCGATGCTGGTACTTGTTTATGAAGATCAAGCACTGTCCATGAAGTGTCTGTACGAGTGGTTCGCCCGTTTTCGAAAAGCAGGGAAAGTGTTTCGGACATCCCCTCTAGCGGAAGACTGGCGACCTCCAAGGTGACGAAAACATTGAGAAAGTGAAGAAATTAATCACTAAAGATCGTCAATAACTCTGTGGATGATAGTTGATGAACTGCAGATTAAAACCGTGAATCCATGCGACAAATCGTTACCCAGAATTCAGGGATGAGAAAGATGTGTTATCGATATTGACGATATTCCTAACATTCAAAGCAACATGACGAGGTTTTTGAACTCCATACCAAAAGAAGACTTCTTACAAAGTGTATAGTAGATCTCACAGCGGTGCATAGTTATGGGAGGTGACTATTTCGAAGGACAGTAAGGTAACTTTCGTTAATATTTCATCTACGTTATTGTTACAGGATTATTCACCGAATTTTATTATCAGTGGTTGTATTTATTTATATATATACATATTACTTAAAACAGAGGCAGATATGGAAATAAAGGGGACTGCATATAAAAGTAATGAGTCTGAAGTGTATGGAAAGAGGAAAGAATACCAATATTTTCTACCAAAGTTAGAGGTATTTCATATGAACACAAAGTCTATATGGTAAAATTTTCTTACAATCCAAATATCCACCTAATTAGTTATTACTGTATGTGTACATGAGAATAAACATTGATTTTTATTAAACTTACTTCCAATGCAATTTTGTCTGAAACTAATATAGAGAATGAAAAACATTACAATGAGCTATAGACAGTATTCTGTAACCCTAAATTGCAACAAGGCTGATCTGAAGTACTGCGCGTGCGCGAGCAGTACAGCCGAGTATTCTCAATACCTCGTTGGCATTCTACATTATATCTTCGTCAGCGAGCTTAAGTGGGGAGATTTTGTATCTGTCGAGGCAACATGTAGGTGTTGTCCGAGGGCAGGTATGACGGATGCCATCCTGGCCCATTTTTCGCTTCTCTAAACGTGTCATTAACTTGAAAATGTATAAATATTCAAAAATCTTTGAAAATTAAATTTTAAGTTCTGTATCTCCATGTATTGTCATAGTAATTAAAAATTGATGCATATATCGCGCCTGATTTCTTCTTTCAGTCTAGGATCTTCTCCACGTCACAAAATTTTCTTCCTTTTTCAGTTCCTACTATTAGATCACACTTTCTATATATTTATTTATTTATTATATGAAACTAATTGTTTAAAGAATTATAGACACAGCCACATTGGTTTCATTTTTAGCGACTTGGGTCAAAACTTAAAAGGTTTTTTTCTCACGTTTTAAAGCATTCAGTTGAACTGAAATTTTACATACACAATTGTTTTGGATGATAATACGATACTTTAATAATAATGAATAAAAATTAATTACCACTTAATGTTGTGATTCTGTCATATGTATGTACATATTTATATTAATTGTTACTATTTAATAAAAAGTAGCTAAAATAAAACTTTTCTTTGTTGATCTAAGTGGGAATTGACTTAAAAAAAATTTTTTTTTATATTACTTGTTCATATGCACATTGGTAATCGCTATTTAATAGTAGTGTGACGTTTGAGATAAATAACGGTAGCGTGATATTGTTTAAATTAAACATTTAGTTTATTTACGTCACAGCTATTATTTACAGATTATATATTGAAGTTATTAAACCTATTAAATGATTATTAGAGTTCAAATGATGTGGTTTGTGAGGGAAGAGTTTTCTTTTGGGGTCCGCTCTCAACGGAGATTGTCAGACCATCTCTCGTTCTCTCTCTCCTTTGGGGATCAGCGGCCGGCGTCTTTAGCTTCCAGTTACATCCTGCTAGTCGGGAAAAGGGTCCATCGTGGTGTCAAAGGTTACCGGGGTGGGACTACGACGCTATAATTTTAAAGATGAAGGTGTAAAATGCGCGTGTGGGGATCCCCAAATTTAATTCATTGCCAACAGCCTCTTATACATCTTTGAAATTTACTTAGTGATTCTCAGGCAATATTAACAAAACAAAATGAGATCTATCTAGATATATTTACTTTTGTGATTGATTATTCATTTCTTTTATTTTTGGCTGTATTTTACTTAAATATTAATATTTTGAGAGGGAGAAATTTTTATTTTTTACATCAAAACAAAATAACAATTTTGACAAAATAATTTATTTTTTTCANATATGATAAAACTTTACATATGAATAATTTTGGCATTTATATATACTTTTTCATGAATACCACCTTTTATCCAGGATAGTTTAAAGGAGAAAATTGAAACAGTTTCAATTTTCAATACTCCTTTTAAATCTATACATAGCAAATATTTATACAATTGAAATAATGAATATGATACAAATGTATACTGAATCAGATCTTAGTATCAGCCAAAGCTGTTAACATACATTATAAGAATAAAAAAAATGAGCAATCTAAGATTTTTAACAATTACTTATAAGTAATCATACAACTTTAGTATAAGAAAATTGCTCTTTTTCTGTTTTACATAATTACAAAGAAATAGTATGGAAAAACATTATTGCAATAAAATAGTATATAAAAAGTTATCAGCTGCCTATAATTAAGATGTATATAAACTATGAAACTATACATTAAAAAAGTACTCTTCAAGTGATTATGAAACCAGAGATTTAGAACAGGAACTCTGATTATAAATCTATGTAGGTGTTATGACGATGTATCAACAACTGTGTTTGCATGATGCTAGCAATTATATTTTGTGAAAAGAGATTGATTTTTATTATTTTAAATATTCAGTTGATGCAATCTTGTTTAATATACCAGAAAGAATTATTTTACTTTTTTTCTGTGTGTCTTTTTCTTAAATAGCAGTACATCTTGAATCTAAGTACAGTTTTTGTAACTTGAGAAAAGTATAAATATACAAAGTTTTAAAATTTAAAATAAAATATAGAATTTCTTTTAAAGAATTTTTGATTCAATCGTGGTATTGGGGGACGGTAAGAGAGACTGAATGGAGTGATTGTCTGTAAAGCTATGCAATTTTCAGAAAATATTAATGGAAATATACTAAAGCTATTCAACGCATTATTATATTTTTACTAAAATGTTATTAAATCATTATTTTACAATCTTAAATAAAAATATTTTATAATGTAAAGAGCAATGGTTAAATATTATTGATCAATAGCAATTTAAATTAAGAACTTCATTAAAAATTTAATTATTTAAACGATTAAGCATAGGAATTTCAAAGATACTATACCATTTTAAAGCAAATAAAACTGTTCTTAAGTACAAACTGTACAATAATTCAAGGAAATAATGCACAGATTAATGTATAATTCTCATTGTGACCATGAAAAACATTTTTTTTAATTGCACATGTTTATTGAGGTGTGTTACAAATTTCTTCTAAGAAAGTTATTTTAATTATAGTTATTAGGGTTTCTATTTTATTTTTTCCCTATATGTTCTAACTATATATAGCACTATAAAAATATAAAATGCTGAAAATTTCTCAACTATTGATATTTTTACTAAAATCTATTAACATAAAATCAACTTTTTAAAATATATATATATAATTAACTAGCAAACATCAGCAAGAAAAAAAATCATAAAATTCATAAAGCATTATCATTTTCAACTATCTGTAATGACAAAAATATCAAAATCTGTAAACACTGAAGGGTTATAATTATAATTCATGCTTGCCATGAAATTAGCACACATACAAATAATAAAAGCAATCAAATAAATTTAAAATAACACAGTAATCTCAAAAAATAAATAGATAATTAAGAGTTATGTTCAAGAAAGATCTAATCATAATATTTTGTATACAAACATGTACATGATTCTAATGTGCATGCATGACTTTTTTACTGCCCATAGAAACTATAAGTCACTAATAAGTATGGAAATAAAAGTGAATGTTATTGGACCTTTTTTTTTTGAAAAAGTGACAGAAGAAAATTAAAAATTACAGCATTACAGTAATTACTACTACTGAAAAGAATTAAATTTCAACCCATAGTAAATATCATGCAGAATGCAATGAATCAGCTATACCATGTCAAAAGAAGTGTTCCAGCACTGCTTTTGATAGTGGATGACCAAATGGCTGTTTTGAAGATTAGAGCAAAATTATTGTACATGAATATGAGTATTTCTTATTAATAAAGATCAGATATTTTTTGAACATGTCTCATATATAATAGTTAAAATATGTACAGTAATTAAAATTTTACTTAATTTTTTCTTTATGTTAATTACAAATTCATATAATTTTAGAATATAAAAAAATAACATAATTAGAAATTTCAGTTCAATAACGGAGAAGTTACTATACATAATATTTTCTCTATACATTCATATCTTTTTAAACTTTATTATGCAACTTCTACAAAAATATCCTTTAAAACTTAGACATATTTCTTTTTTTAAATAGTTACGACAAAACAACAAGATTTCACGATAGCATAAAAATAAATTTTTTATCATATCAAAGTTCAATTTGAATGAATAACAATACTGTACAGTTTTTTCAAGCATAAAATGAAGCTAGAGATTCTTGGAATGTAGTGTATTATCATATTAACACCACAAAAAAAATAATAAAAAAAGACATTTATCTTCATTACAGCAATACATATAATAGAAAAACGAATAAGTGTCTTCAATCTCGATCTTGTAAATATCTGCCTTCTTGAATAACATTTTGTTAAGTTTTCTTAACATTTAATGTGAGCATTTAATGTAATTCCTTTTTGATGAAATATGTAATTCACACACATCACACAAATCTTTTTGCATTACCCCTAAGACATTTATTTAAACTACAAAAGATTGCATTATCACCAAGAAAAACATTCATAAGTGAAAATACAATTTTTAAATTGGAATATTTATTTGGAATGATCCAAGGAATTGCATATGTTCAAATTCTTAAAAAATTATATTCCCATAACTGAGAATCATTATTCCACAGATATAATTATGGGATTTGGTAAGTAAACAAAATTCATTAAATTGCTTCAAATATTCTATTTTATAAATAAGTGATTACAAATCCAAATGAAAGCAAATTTGAAAACTAAACATTTGCTTGTGAAAATGCTAAAAGATTTCTTTAAATAGTAGACATAAAAAAATCAACTATCTCAACACTATAAGTTAAAAGGAAAATAGTTTATATAAAAATATTCTCTATAAAAGATTTTAGGATTTACTAAATCCATTTGTATGAAGTTTTTATCTCTACAGTATACTTAATTTTCTAAGATATTGAACAATCAGAAGTCTGATTCTCTTTCCTTTGAGAATCAACACTGTCCTCTGATTTTTCAGATGAAGATTCATCTTCTTTATCAAGGCTTGTACCATGAAGTACTAAAGTACCTTCTATGCCAGGTATGTCGCTACTTGTGGAAAGTCTATGATGATTTTGGTCATTGTCATAGAGCATATCTGAACAATAATCCTCTGTAGAGGCTTGCATATCAAGCTTGAGCAATGAAGAAGAAGGTGATGACATTTTACTAAGAGCTTTGGCTTGGTTATGTACCAATATCATGAAAGTTTTATATCCCAAGCTAAAAGAACAATCATAGAAAAGTATATTCTTTATGGTTCTTTTACAACTAAATATTCAATATAAGAATTCAACATGCATTTTTAAAATAAAGTAGTGATACTTTGATTATACTGTAAATATAAAACTGTATCAAAAATACAATTTTTTTGATACAATCCAAGAAAAACTTATTTAAAAAAATTAGTGGACTACTTCTCAGATTTAAAGTAGAATTTTTTTACCAGATTATAAATAATATAACAAAATGTCAAACTAAATTACAACACACATTGATTTCTTATAATTTTCTATGCATGCATGACAGTATACAACTTAATAACAACAATAACTTATGCAAGTATTATGAAAAGATAGTGAAATTTTGTAAAACTGACAATCGAAAGATAAGTTTCAGAGCACATATATGATCATTTTACAAATAACAAAAGTAAGTCAAGAATTTTTAAAAATTTTTTTTATTCAATTGGGACCCCAGAATATTGGCCAGTAATAATTCTTTCACTTAGTAAGAACCCTATAATATAATGTCAATACACAATTCATAAATTGGGGCATTGTTCTTACATCAAAGTAATAATTATTTTCATTATTAAACTTATGCCAAAAAGATATATTTGACTTTTAGTTGATTTTAAAAGTTAAACAAGAAAATGAAGAATTATTTCTGAACAATTTATAAAAAATTTAATAATCTTGTTTCATAAATCAAATAAAAATAGATTAAAATTAACTAATTATAATTAAGTAAATATATATTTTATGTTACAATTTTCTTGGTAAGAATAAAAAAAGTTAATTTTTTAAAATTAAAATATAAAGAACTTAACATCCTTTAGTATATGTATATATAATGGCAACATTTAGTTCTTTATATAATTTCAACTTCAAACATAAATTTTCTTCACAAGGTTTTTGTTTAACTTTACTAAGACTTTTAAAATAAATGAAGAATATTTTATTTTAAAAACAAATTAAACTTTATTTCACAGCATACACATTTTATGAAACTTTTGATTGTCCTGACCATCACAATTTTTTTAAAAATAAATTAAAATCAAAACTGTATAACTTTTTCTTTTCTTTTTTTTGAGCAATCTATAGGTAACAGACCTTGTAATTTTGAACTATGGTCAAGTGACAAGTACAACACCTGCACTGGCATTCCACTCTCCAAACTTCCACAATATGTCAATATAAGTACTTCAAGTCTTATTAAATTTAACGTGTATCAGCCCCTCTACATGACAGGTCTTTATTAACACGACTGAACAACTTACAAGTCAACAGGAACAACGATGACCACAAGTTTACAACCATAAACATCCGGCTGCATAGCCATTCTGTTTCCAATTAAATACACAAATATAAATTGTATATATATGTACAATTTAATTTTATGTATTATCTTCCTAATTTGTAGCTAGTAAAACATCACTCATTTGAAAATAATAAAAGATACACTTAAAAAACTTTATTTAAAAAAAAGGAATTTTTTTTAATAACTTAAAATTATGATGATTCTATCAGAAACAATTAAGATCAGAGAAAATTATTTTTAAAAAGTACCATTCTTTTTCAGCCCACTGTTCAATAGATGCCATTCCTTCTTTTAAATGTTTCAGCATATTGGGGAATTGTTCAGCTTGCTTAGCAGAATTCACCACACGTATCACACTCATGGCATCTCTCAAAATTATTGCAATAAGAAGTGCCCAATCTAGGCAACCTGCTTCCATAAGTAGCTGCAGGAGATACCTTAAAAATTAAAGTTTAGGTTGTTAATTTTAAAAATTTAAATATTTTAAAATAATTAATAAAATAATAATAATAAAATTTAGGTTTGAGTTTTAGTCTAATATATACATACCATAGCATTAAAATGTGCAAATTACAAAAATGTTCACTATATTGGATTTCTAGTTAGCATGCAGAAGCAAACTTAATAATCAATAATAAAAAATGCAACATTTTTATAATCACTTGCAAACCCTATTCAAACCAATTTTTTTAAAAATGTATCTTTCTACTAAATTTTAAATCTAAAAGAGATTTTATTATCTGTGTGAGATAATGTTATATATATATATCAATATGTATTTTTTAAAGACTACAGATCAACTAAACCCACAACTAAAAACATTCTTTTTATATATTCAGATCTGCCAAGTTTAGAAAACCACAAAATGCAAAATAATGAGTGCATGAGACATTTCTAGAAAATTGTGAAAATAACATGTAAACAATATTTTAAATATTTATAAAATAATGTGTGATATACAAATATTTAAAAAATAATGTAAAGAAAATTTTCTTCTAGAGATATTTTGATCAGATAATTACTGATAGAAAACTTTACTTTTTCATTGACTTGATTTATTGATTGAAAACTCAGACTAAAAATATGTATATAGTCATATAAAAGAATTTAATAACTTAACAATAAAGATGATTTTATACAAAATACAGCAAAATAACTCAACTTTCAGATTTATAATAAAAAAACTATTACAAGTACAGAAGTTAACAAACAAGTTAGAAGAAGTTGATGTCTATGATTTTCACCAACTTATTTTTCAGTTATTGTGAATATAAAACAAATAAAGAGTTGTAAATTGAGCAAATAGTTGGTGATGAAAATTTTGCCGAAATAAGTAAAAATGAACTATTTAGGCATAAAAGTGTAATGAAAAGCTAAAAAGTATAAATTTTATGCACAAAGTATAAAAGTTCGCAGGTATATATATTGTTTATGCAATCTAAAGTAAAAAAAAACCCTCAAAAAGTAATTAGTCAGATGAACAGCCAGCAATAAAAATTGGTTCTCTATCTTTTGATGCATAATTTTCCATTAATTCATATATGTACAATAATTTGCTTGCATAATTTTTACATTTATGTGAAAATTGATTCCTCAGTTCTTCATCAGAGAGCAGCACTTTCATTCCCGATTTCACCAGCAGTTACAGATCACAAAGGAAGAGGATAAATAGATCAAAAACTTGAGTAGGTGAGACGCCCAACTGAAGCTCTTGAGAACCAAACAACAAGCTGCTGCAATAGCTTAATCTTTTTGGCTCTTCACAGTGTTGTAATGAAGTGAAGTAGAACTGTTCTCTGCACAGATTTGACGAGAGAGTTGAAAGCAAAGGTTCAAAGGTGAGAAAGTGAGATGATTAGAACCCACAAAAATGTTCTAATTGTAAATATTGTATACAATTTAAGTAATGGTAGACATAAGTAAAATTGTAATGCTTCTGGAGTGAATCACTATATTGATAATCAACTGATCATAAGTAGATGACTGCACATCTCTAAAATCCTGTGTGCAGTGTTTGCGTATCAATAGACTCTTCAACTGTATGAAAAATGTACCTGTATGTAAATACATCATGAATCTATCTATTCATCCTGAATTATCAAATTAGCAGTTCTCTGGTTCAAGTGGAGTATTTGAGTAAATCAATCTAACACACTTCACACTAACGAAATGCTTTTTTTAATCATCATTAAAAATGATACAATTTTCAACAAATTTATGTGCTTACATTATGTAACACAAAAATGAAATGATTATGAGCAAACAATTATATGGACTTCATGTGAATCCGTTATTCATATATACATGGAAGTATCATCAGAGTATTATTTCAATATTATATTGTGTGTTTGTGTGTGAATATATACAGACCCCATAATATTTCATTATACTCATCATTTTGAAGAAAAAAAAAAGCAAGAGCACTGTATATGAATGTGATGAGTATTTGAATGCTGATGAATACTAAAAAAAAAAAAAAATGGTAGGTATGAAGGAAAACATACAAATAATGTTTAATTCTCTTCAAAATCTTATCTAAATTATTTTATACTAGTAAATTATTCTGTAAAAATATTACAGATTGAAACAATTTATAATTCATTCAAAGAACTTATATTATTGGTAAGATATGAAATCAGTAGCACACACAGAAGTTTTCCAAGGGGGAGGGTCCAGGGTCAAAAGTCCACCATTCTTGTATCATGCTCCTTTTGATTTTGTCGATTTTTGGGAACAAAGAACAGTAAAAAAACTAATTATTGAATAAATAATTAGTATTAATTAATAAAATTAATCATTAAAAGCAAATATTTAATTAAATTTTACATATTATATACTTAAAATTATAATCAATTGGAAAAAAAATCAAGGGCTTTGGGGGGTCCGGACCCCTAGGACACCCCCCTTGTGTGCGCCACAGTATGAAATCAAGTAGTAAAGAAATTAATCATGAGTAACAAATTGCTTTTCTGCTATCAAATATAATGAAAAGAATAATAACAATTTATCCCAAAATATATATTTATATGGATGCAAATTTGGTGTTGGATGGGTAGGAATGATTTTAGAGAGGTTAAGGAAGAGTAAAGTAATCTCTGTTGAATTTTCATTACACTTTCAATATAGGTTCTCTTCTTTTATTATTTGAATAAAAAGCAAAATTTCCAATATATGCTAAGAATTTCTTCCCTTTAAACAAATATTTATCTATAAAGTACCTTCCTCATTTTAAATTTTATTTTAATACATTTATATTTATATCACACTATTTTTAACAAAATATCTGTTTATTGATAACACAAACATTTTGTAAACTTTCAATAAGCAAAATTTTATTAGAACATATCTGTTTACCTTAATTGCACTTCTGTTTCCAAAGGACCACGACTAACTAACTCCTCAGTTATAGATTCAAATTCTGTGGGCAAGGAAAGACTAGAAAGATTTTCATCATCAAATGTCGCTATGCTATCCTCTGTCCACAGAGAACTGTTTTCTGAGAGGTCCAGCGTTAACAGACTTTCTGAAAGAAGAAAAAAAAATTCATTACTTAAAAGTAGCAGTAAAAATGAGGCATTAGCATTCTTATAATAAATAAATTTTCATGTGAATACAAAAACTATTTTTATAATATTAGAAAGTTTAATTCCTCTTATAATATTGTAATTAGAAGGGAAAAAACACAATACCTTTTGGTTTTGGAGATAAATGAGCTTCAATCGTACGTTCTGGGGCATCTAAGCTGTTACTGGAATTGGTACTCGTTAAATTATGAAAATTCTTTAAGTTTTCAGACTGCTTATTGTCAGATACATTATTTTGTACCTCATTGGCATTTAAGATATTTAATTTATCACAAGCATGAAGACTTGATTCTATCAGAGAAAGTTTAGGATCCAAATGAGAAGTTGAATCTAAAATGTTAAGAAAACAGCAATGAATTGTATTTCATTTATAATTTGATAATGTTTTCATGTAAACACAACTGACCAATTGATAGGTTTATCAATATTTACCTGTAACTTTATTTATGCCATTTGTAGAATAAATTGTTGATGATATTGGAAAAGGCCACTGAAAGTCTTGATGCAAGGTAAACAAGGCTCTGATAAAATCATCAACACGTGCAGTATGATTCCTAAAATTATATATGTGTGTGATACATTATATATATTTATGTGATGTTTCAAGTCAACATTAAGCTTTTGCAAAAAAGTTTTATTCAGCGAGCAATTGACACGTCTTTCGCTGAGAAAAAATCAACACCAAGTGAAGATTTTGATTGGGGAGAATACTTACATCTTCAGAACTGTTAAATAACACTTTTCAGTTTATATTTTTGATTTGAAAGAGAAGGGTGACATATGGAGACTATAAAATTTAACTGGGCTAAGATTAAGAATGTTATGTTAGAGAAATGTTTTCAGAGAAATAAATGAGTGTTTAATTTAAGACTCAAAGATGTTACGGAAAATAAAAGTTAAATGGTATATAGGGAATTTTGTTTTAGATTTAAGATCTAATTCAATTATCCTTACACACACACAGGTTACTTACACCATAGTTGTAGAAAAATTAATACATTCTTTTGCATATCATAACTTGCTTATTGAAATTTATAAAAATCAAGATGCATGAATTAAACAAAAGAAAAATAACATTTCTACCTCTCTTTAGTAAAGAAAGTTATCAAGTGAAAGTCCAAATGGGCAGCAAAATATCCCAAATCTTTAAGTTTTCCTGAACCAAGTAACTTCCTTGCATGTTGAGTCAATAAAGTATCAATAAAGAATTCTTCAGGATTCCCTTTTTCCTTATGATCAGAAATTCGCCTAGTTATAAAAGGTTATCCATTTAATGCATGAACTATATAATATAAGCATAGCAAGAAATAGAAAAAAGAATTATTTTTAAACTTAGAAAATACTATTTCATAAATCTACAATTAAATTTAATAAAATAAATTAATAACTTTCTTTTACATATAAATTGAAGATATTTTTTTGTTAACAATAGTATAATGATTTCATCCTCAGAAACAATTTAGAAGTAGCATCTTAGGATGTATAAAAGATCAATTAGAAAAAACTTTGATTTTATAATTTTTACCTATTAACAAACATTTTATGAAGTTTGAATGTTTATTAGATTTATTATTAGGAATAATACTAATAGAACAAGAATGAAAATAAGTAAAGAATAAAAGCAAAATAAAAAGTGAATATGAGAGAAAGTGTCTAAGTGAACAAACATAATTAATAAATTATATATTTATTAAAAAAGAATTCTGAGATTAAAATAAATTCTTAAACAAAAGGGAAAAAACAGCAAACATTGTAATGGATATACAGAGAAAATATTACAAATTTCATATTTATATGAAATTGTATTGCATAAAATATGATAAAATTACTATTTATAATAAAAAAACATCTCTCTCTCTCTCAGGTAAGAAATATTTCATTTTTCTTTCACTTACCTTTTTCGGGGGATAGTATGCGGATCACTTATTGTTCTTGCAATATCTTGATGCTGAACACGAGAAGATTTATCTTGCATTGCAGAAGCCAATTTTTGACTTACAGTTGTGCTTTGTGACCTGCCTCTTGTCAAAGAAACAGTTCCTAACACAAAAGATAAATCATCTTCTGTAGGACTCACAGGTGGTGTTGAATGGGGTAGGCCATATTTGTTAGGAGGTATAAAAGAACGAGGCACAGATTCATTATCACTTGGATCTGTGAAAAAATGCAGATAAGTACAAATATGCAAAAACTTTGAGAAATTATTTTAAAATGAAAAAAAAAATATTCAATTTACCAATAGCTTTCAGGAATCTCACTAATTCATTAGCAAGCTGCAAGAAAAATAGATCTTTAGAGTAATAACAAAAAGCACTAAAATTATCAATTGAATTTATACAAACATATAAATGGTCTTGCTTCCTGTGCATATATTTTAAAGTAATAATTTTGATTTAAAACTTCTTATCTCAAATTCAAATATTAACAAAAATGAATATATAATATTAACACATACTTATTGAATATTCATTATTCAAAAAGCATATTAACTGACATTATGAACTAACTTTTACTATTTTTGTTTACTTTCTACTTGGAATATATTTTGCCTTTAAAATAAAATTTGATTAATATATTTTAAATTTTTGGTATTAAATAATTTGTAAAATAATTATTTTCATAGAAAAATATCTATATTCAATCAACTAACCTCCCATTTTCCAGCTTCCAAAGCTGAATCAAGTAAAAGTGTAGCATGTTGTTGGCTAATAGATGATAATTCTAAATTCTGTAAGATGATTAAATATGAAGCAGCAGTCTCCAGCTGTCCATGATTCAGGCAAGCCTATATTAAAACAAAATTAATACAATTAGCATTTAAAATAATTTTCTACACAAATATTTTTATTCAAGTTTTGAATCAATAGCAATAAGCAACATTACAATATTTAAGCAATCCTAAAGTTTTGGATAGTATGCATATTTATTATTGATACTTACATACTATTGCAACCATATTGACAACATTGAATAAAACCACATGAATTCTAAAAACAAGATATGCTGATGCAAATATGGAGCATGTAGTCAAAAAATACTATGTGAAAAATAATAAGAAATTATAAATATATAGTAATCAATAAAAAAATTTAATCTTTATTATTTAATTTATTTTATTATTAATTTTATATTATGTTATTTTAGTATTATATACATAATTATAATAATACCATAATAATAAAATAATTCTATATAATGATATTATTATTAATGTATTATTAAAAGTTATTACTTAAGAATTTTGTAAATCCCAAATTCACATTTTAGCATTGGAGCTTGCCATATCAAAAAACAGTTAGGCTTAGAATAATGGCAAGTAGAGAAATAACGAAATGAAGCACATGGTTGCCAATTCAGCATCTACAACAAGTGCGGAATCGGGGTTGCCAATTCGGTGAATTATTTCAGCAGCTGAAATGGTAGCAATAGTATGTAAGTATCCCATTATTTCATAAATACAATTGCAGACTTACTTGAAATAAATTTCTAGGATTGCCAACTGCTGAAAAAAGGTAAGGCCATAATGCTAATTCTGTTTTTCTGGCACATTGAACAACTGTTTGAAGAAACACAGGAAATTCTTGAATAAAGTCTATAACTCTTGGAAGTAAGGCATCTAAAACAAGAGGGAAAATGGCATTTTCACAATGTGTCCATTTCATTATTTTCTTCAACTTCGTTAAGAAAATTATGCACTAAAAATTCTTTCCTTTTTCAATAAATAAAAATTTTTCTTGTGCATATTTTTAAAATAAATTTTTAAGAAAGCCATTGCACAATAGATAGTATACCACTCATTTTGAAATATGCTTAAACTCAAAACATCAAATAAATTTTAAGTATATTAAGCACAATAAAAAAGCAGAAGCAAATTTAAAAATAACACTTACAGCATATTCTTAGAAATAATTGAAAAAAAAAAAAAAAAAAAAAAAAAACAGTAACCTGGTATAGGATCTGATGAAGTAGCTTCTTCCTCAAGAATTTCATGTAGAAGTAATTCTAAAGAATGAGGAAAATAAGGTAATGTTGAGCAGCTTCGAGCAATTTCCCAGGCATGATAACCTAAACTGAGAACACACAAATGTAATAAAACAAAAATATCATTTAGAAATGTTTAATTCTAAAAGTATAATTCAAAAATTTTAACCATTACATAAAAACTTCCATATTGTGATGATTGAAAGTAATTCATTAGAATGATTTATATAATTATACAAAAAGCAAATTTCATGAATAGTAATTGCAATAAAAAGTTAACACATAGAATCTAAATTTTATGCATTTTCATTACAGCTTAAGTTAAACAAAATGATACTAGAAAATTTTCTATAAAAAATATTAAAATTTAGTTTTTAACACAAATTTTATACATAAGCATTAAAATCTTAGTAGAAGGTTTTTAAAAAAATTAAATTAAGAAGTCGTAATTTATTTCTAATGGTTGAAAGTCTAAAAGCAATTCTAAGAATAATGTTTTTTAAAAAGCTCATTCAAAATATTAATTGAAATGCATTTAACTCAATCTCTATTGATATATATATACATAAATAAATTTGAAGATGACTAGCTTCTATAAAACATTTCTTAATTTTTAAATTAAAACTAAGCTTAGAACGGTAATTCAGAATTTAACTTTAGAGAATTTTAAGCAACACTACAGTTTTAAATAGTTTTCGTAACAGAAAAGAGTTTTTATACAGAGATAGATTGAATTTCTTACTAACAATCATTAAACAGACTAAAAAAAAAATCTTTAAGTTGACATTGTGAACTTCAAAGGGATATACTGCAGAACCAATATAAGCTGACAAGCCAGAGACTGCAATTAGCTGGTCAACATATGGTATTAAGCCTATTATACTGATTCATATGTGCATCTTTAGAAAATATACAAGGTTTTAAAACACAGCCGAAACATAGTAAAATCAGTATGTCACTATTTGTTGATATTCACTTATTTTTCACATATTTATTATTTAAAACTTAGGCTAGGCTATGCTTCATATTTTTATTAAAATACAAGAGAAAAAGGTTTGTCTTCAATTAGAGTATACCATTAGAAAGACACTACTTGTCATAAATGGTTCTAATACACAACATTTAAGTTATTAATATGAACTAAAATAATTTTAAAAAATAACATGCATAGTTTAATTCCTTAAAACTATGCATGTTACTAGCATACATATAGTATACGTATTATACATATAACTCAACTTAACATGGGGTAGGGATAACTTGCAAGTATAAAGCAATTTGTCGCTCAGATGGGATAGTAACAACATGCAGAACATAAAACAATATGTTTAGAGTGAAATTCATATCCTCTTGACTTAAAATAGACTCAACTGAATAAGTTATAGATGTTAAATTAATGTATCATAGTCTAGATCAGTGATTCCCAAAGTGGCCTATATAGATCCCCAGGAGTCTATGACAACTTGCAAGGGGTCCACACCAATGAAAAAATTTGGGGATCCATGAGGTGTAAATGGGGGTCTATGATAGGATAGGGGCTCTCATTAAGCCAGATTGTGTGACTTTAATCTTTAAAAAAATTTAACCTTGTGGAAACCAGATTTTACAAATTTAACTGATTTATATACTAAATTTAGTGAGGTTAATTTGTAATTACTAGGTGACAGCATACATTTTACTAAGGCAAGGACCATTTTCAGCATTTCTTTCCAGAATTAAGCTGAAGAAATATAATATTGGAAACCACAATTTTTTTCAATTTGTCACAGACAATCTGTCAGGACATTTTAACCTATGTTCACCATTTAAATGCCCTCTACTCAATTTTAAAACTACGTTTGAGATTGTTTTTTTTTTTTATAGTAATACGACAGTAGACAATGAATTCATATAGTCACATTGAAGAAAAATATGTCATATTACAATAAGGTCTAATCAGAATAGGCCCTAACGAAGATCTTAAAATAAAGTTTAGAAGCAGATATCAGCAATTTTGGCTTTAAAAAGACATACCTGTTATTTTTCAGAAATTATGGAATATCATGAAAAAGTTTTTAATTACTTTTCCTAGTGAGAGGGAGATTCAGTGAGTTTGCCAATCTCAAAAACAAAAAAGAAAAGAAAAGAAAACTGGACACTTACTAACAAAGAAGATTTAGGGTTAAACCTGACTAGATTGATATTAAATGTTGAAAATTTGTTATTAAATCACTAGATTCCTCTCTCTCTCCTTTGAAGCATTCATTTGTTGTTCAATTATTTTAGGTATGAACTTTAATTTAATTCTTTAACATGCGCTTTTTAAATTTTAAATGCTATACTTCACTACAGTTAGAAATTTAATTCTTTTAAAGTAAGTAGTAGTACCAGCTGTCAAAAAGACAGTTGATAAATTTGCAAAAATTCAATATTAGGTAAGCAGGAGTCTACCCAAAACCAAAAACCAGGGCAAGGGGTCTATGAGACAAAAAAAATTTGATAACCTCTGGTCTAGATTGTTAATATACAACTTATGGAATTCCTCTACATAAAGAGATAGGTCTTATATAGAAAATAATACTGTGTGTTTGTTAAGATTATAAAGCTTAAATCAGTTTATAGAGTTTTACTATTAAACATAAAATTATATTAAATCATGAAAATTCTAGGGAGGAAAACAAACATTTGAATTATAAAACACATTTCCAATTATTAAAAGCAGTGCTAAGGAATATATTATTAAGCAAATTATAATCTTCATAACAAGCATTATCTATTTAATATTAATACATATATATGTGAACAGAGACATTTTCTTAAAAAGTAATAAAATGTCTTCGGAACCAAATAAATAAAACAACTTTTTACAATTTTTCAAAAAATTTTGAATACATTTTAATAATTTATTAAGCATTAGTATTTAATATATTTCAGTAATAATTTTCAATACTTACTTCCTTTTTAATAGCTGCCTTAATATTTGATGAAGATATACCTGACTCTAAAACCAAAACAAAAAATTATTAACACATTTTGAAGAAAAAAGTATAAGAAATAAGTACTGCATCTGATAAAGATCAAATAAATGCTTGAATCATACTGTACGAGAAATAATGCAAAAAGGATTTTTGCTATAGCTATCAGCTGGTAATAGGACAGTTTCATTTTCAGCACCCAAAATTACAGCATCTTCATACAAAACAGCTGCAAACATGAAAGGAAAGCTCATAAATTGCCTTTTTCAAGGAAATTAAACCTGCATTTTAATGTTTAGTTTAGGTCAATGTAAAGAAGAGCAAATATTACCACTAATGTAAAAAAGATTGTTGTGATTCTTAACAATTTTAGTATCATTAAATACAATTTTCTTAAGTAATTTATATTTTTAATGAGAATTGATATAAAAATAACTTTTACACAATGGCTAAAAAAAATAATATATATATACCTAATGGATAAATATACACTGGAACAGGAAGCATGATTCTTTTTGACATGAAATTATGAGCCCGTTGTTTTTCTCCATCTCTTGGAAATAATGGCAACCAAACCTTTATTATTGAAAACAAATATTCATTAATAATAAATAAAACATTTTCAAAAGTTTCTGATTACACATACAAATATTTTATCCTTAACATGTAATTAAGTCATTATCACAAAAAGCCATAGCCACATTTTTACTATCTATAATAATTTAAAATGCTTTATCAGAAGGTTATTTTTCCATAAAATCTTACCATATTTCATTTAAACAATTAAGTTTTGCTAGTTTCCTCAATGATTATCAAAAAAGTAATAACTACACAAAATTTTAAATTAATTTTTTTTAAAAAAAAAAATTTAAGAGAATAATTTTAATAAAACTGCCAAAATACACAGAAACACTATTAAAAATCATATTAATGGAAATATAAATAAAGTACCTACTCTCATACCATGAGCACCACATGCAATCCATAAGGCTTCAGTGAGATGAGGAGTTTCTTTAGAGCTATGAGAACACACCCACACATTTTCTACACAAGATGCAAGAACGGTGGGTAACCCATATGAAGGAATTTTCTAGTAGGACAGAAAACACAAAAGAAATTATTACCTAAATGTGTAGAATAAATATATCAATGCATAATACCATATGTATGTATACCAACATATAATTCAAATTTAATCATACTTCATTTTTACACATCTGTTACTGTAGTCAAAACAAAAACAGCCAAGTTCCTCACAAGGTACTTGGTATTTTTCCTTTTAAAAACTACTCAAAAGCTGTTTCATTTAGAATTTATCTGTTTTTAAAAATATATACAATATGAAAATCATTATTTTATGTATGAAATTTCTTAGCATGAGAAACAGCCACATAAAAATTAGAAAGAAACTTTACATAAAAACTCTCTCCCTCTATAACACAATTAAAGATATATATTCTTTAAAAAACTTAATGTACAATTAGACAAAATTCATTAAGCTAGAAAGCTCTATGTATCTTCTATTGACACAACAACCCTGGGTGGGTCAAGGCCTGACAGTTCTCCAATTAGTTACTCTTAAGACATTAAAATTGTCCTTAACAGAATTCAGCCCATCTCAATTTGGGCCTATCCCTAGTTCCAGTTCCAATAGCTTATAGTAGAAAATTCTGAATGTCAAGGATGAGGGGTCCATTCGGCAGATGTGGCCTGTAAACCTCAAATGACCAATCTTGATGGATTTAATGACATCTGCATCCTTAATTAGTTTGTATAATTCAAAATTATGACCTCTCTCCAATCCATTATCATTCACAGTACCAAAAATGTATCTAAGAACTTTTCGCTCAGAAATGGCTAGTTGTTCAATTTGTGATTTAGTCCAAGACCAAGTTTCAGATCCATAGGTAAGTATGGGTCTGATGATTGTTTTATAAAGAGTAATTTTTGTATGTCTTTTAATTAATTTTGACTTTAAGAAAGCTCTTAGACTATGATGACAGTGGATTAGTATTATTAATACGTCTTTTAATTTCAGTTTCCACTCTCATTTAGAATGTTACTACTTGAGCCCAAATAGACAAAATTATCAACCCACTACAAACTCATATTTTTCAGTCTGCAGATAATTAAAACCTACTGGAATTTTTGTAATTGGTATGTATTTAGTTTCATTTTCATTAATAATTAAACGCAACTTTTCAGTTGACTTTTTAAGTGCTAGACATGCCTCTGACAAAGCATTTATTGTAAGAGCATTTTTACTATATCACTGGCATAAGCAAGGAGTTGAACTGTCTTGGTGAAAATGGTACCCCTAGTGTTAATGTCGGAGTAGCAAATAGCCCATTATGATGCCAAACTAAAAAGGAGACAAGCAAGAGCTTCACCTTGTCTCCCACCATTTCTGACTTTGAAAAATTCTGTGAAGCAACTAGAAAGCTTTACCCAAGAAACAGTTGGTTTATGTATCACAAAATTATAATATAAAGAAATAAAAAAAATGCTAAAACAATAAATGCTTCTATAAAATTTGTAAATAAATTTTTAAAAAATTACTCTAAAAATAAATAAATCTATTTAATAAATTTCAAGGCTTAAAATATTTTCAGACTAAACAGAGATAAAACTAACCTGAGAATTATTGTTTACTATATCGGATGTTCTTGACACTGGATCTTGTTGTAAAAGCAATAAACGCCCACAGATATTTAGCAGAATACTTTCATCTCCTTTTCTTGGCCACCTTACTAAAATTAATAAGTAAATGTATTATATTAAAAAGAAAACAAAATAACTGTAAATATTAAGTAAAAAGTTGAAATGCTGCAGTTCATAAATTGTATAATTCAAGAATACATTAATACATACCAGTTTCAGTACACAATGATGTAAGCAATGAAGATACAACACATGCAGGATGAAATACTAAATTAGACACATCTAATTCTAGAAGTCTTGTGACATGTAAAACACTACCTAAAATAAAATAAACAAGCTTATAATTTATATTTTGAATAAAATTCAAAATAAATTGTTTTTCTGTTTAAATATATGATAAAACTACGATTCATTTACTTGTTGGGGAAGTTTTTCTTTGCAACAGAAATAAAGTTAGATGAGAATCGGCACAAAAGCTGAGAAGTCTATCTCCAAGAGCAGACAGCTGGAGAACTTGAGAATCCATTTTTACAACTCGAACAAATTGATTATCAAGTTTGCTTTCTTGAGGGTAAACACGAATCTTAAAAAATGCATGATTTTAATTCCTTTTATAAGAATGTAAATGAAAATTTCCTAAATATTTTATAACAGCTAGCAACATCCACATTAAAAAAATTATATAATTAAATGAGCTGAATAATTATCTTACTTCAAATATATTTTTTAGTATGTACACTCATTCATTTGCATATTAAAGAAATATAAATCAATTAAATGACTATTTAGAACCATAAAATATAAAATGTTTGCATATATATTACATGCACTTCTGTAAGGAAAGTGAAGAGAAACATAAAATTAAAAAGTAAATCTTAAGATAATATATTTTGAAGCATATAAAGAAATTTGATTAATTTCTCATAAATCTAGCTTTAGACGTTTCTAAAATATTAAGCAGTACTATAAAAAAGCACACAGAAGAGAATAATTTAAAAAATTGAACTTACTTCATCTCTCAAATCTCGAAGATTATAACAGCCAAGAATAATTTGGTCTTCCCACCACAATAAACCACCCATCACTACAAAATCTTTTTCCTAAAATATATATAGAATAAACAATCTAAAACATGGAAACATTATAGATTATTTCATAAACTCTTTCATTAATATAAAATTCATACTTGAGTTTCATTTCCAAATAATTTCCACCTTCGAGTAATTAAAGAATAATGAGCTAAGCCACTTCTTCCAGCAACAGCCATGCTTTGACCTTGGGAATCAATTGCTGTGTACTAAAACAAATAAGCATAAGCATTTTTTCAGCAAAATTTGTAAATACACTTGAAGCATTTCACTGAAAATATATTTATATTAAAGCTCAAAATAAATTCTTTTTTTTACAGCACACATAAGTAAAACTCTACTATATAAATATATCAGTTTAAATAAGCCCTTATTAATACAAGGTTTGAGTTTGATATTTCAAGGTAACATCTCATAATTCCATTAAAAATAAACTAGAAGAATATAAACCGCTTTCTGGAAAAAGAGAGAAATTAAGAAAAGAATGGGAATTAAAAAAAAGCTTTTGCATATTACATTAGATTTCAAACAACAATTTCAATATATAAAAAAGTAAATGAAAGAAACTACTGAAAAGTTATTTAATAAAATATAATTTTTTTTATTCCTACATTTTATTTTGCATTTTAAAAAAATTAAATTTTAAATCACAAACATAAACAGAAAAAGTGATTTGTAAAAAAAAACATACTGAAATTATTAGATTAATGTTCAAGGCTTGCAAATAAAAATATGTAATTCATTATAATATATATAAGAAAAGAATTAATATGATAATATATATATATATATATACTTACTCTGATAGGCCAATTGTTCCCAAGATAACCATAAGGTATCTGAAAAAGAAAAAAAAAAGTTTATATAAGTCATTACATAAGAAAGTAACATAAATCTCTCTCTTTTTTTCTTTCAAAAAAAGAATTCACACAAAGATATTTTCAAAATGTAAGAGGTAAATAATTACGAAACAGAATGACTTGAAAACACTCTAGGAGCAACTATAAAAAAACAAAACAAATGATACATTTTAACAATAAAATGTGTATGAAATCTGACCCTCAAAGAAATACTTATCTATATTGATATAAAGTAAAAAAAGGATAATTTTTTGTTGCAAGCTCCCAACTAGATAACTATGATTATAATTCTCAATTTACAATCACACACACATTTCAGGGAAACCTTTTAATATGTATAGAATACTTTTTAACTTTAACAAAGACATATCTTACTGTCCTATAAAACTTGCATTTAAAACTAATGTCATCATTATTAAAATAATATAGTTAAATTATAAAAAAGTTTTAATTTCATTTTTAAAGATGCTGTTAGTGAAAAGAATAGAATTTAAAAACAAATAGTTAAATATATATATATACATACAGGTATAATTATCCACTGTTTATTTCCAACAAGCATTTGCTCTCTGGATAGAGAAAGAGTTGATGTATTCATTTCTGGTTCATTGCCCCTTTCAGGATTAATAGGTTTGTTATGAATGATATCAGCACCAGCACTCACATAAAGTCTGTCTTCAGCTTGTAAAAACACATGTTCTCTTCCAGTCTTATAAAAAAAATTAATACATAATTTTTTTTGTTATATATATATTATTTACAATGTAACAATTTTAAGTTAATAAAAATATAGGGACAAAATTAATAAAATTGTTTAAAAATTTATTTGTTATTGTTTAGATCATGACTATCTGATTAATTTTTTGTGTGCATACATTTGTAACAAGTGAAATAATATTGATTTGTTACAAGATTTTTTTTAAAAAAATTTTCCAATTAGTTTTTTTTACACATTAGTTTTTATTATTCCATTCTCCATACTTTTATTTTTTACTTTTGCTAGATGGCACTACCACCTATTTCTCAGATAATTTTTAGATTTAGTAAGCTTCTTACAGTTAAATTATTCCCTTTTCAATAAAATACTTTTTAAATGCTTTTTATATGGTTTTTTTGTTTCTTTAGTTAAATTTGTCTTTAAAAGTATTTTTTTTAAAGATAGAAAATATTTTCAATTAAATTGCCACGTCATGCGTATGTGAACTTACACTAAATCATACTATTTAATACTTAATTAACTAAAGTGAATTTATGCTAAAACACAACAAAATGAAAATATTATATACATGTGTTTGTCCATATTAATATAAACAGTACTGTACATATGTACTCACACTTTTTTTTTACTTTCAATAGTTATTTACTTGCTCATGTAATGAATAGCATCTTGCCCAATAAAATTCATGCATATTTAGTTTATAAACAGATACATAAATTATGTTAAAAGCAATTTGCTTCACCAAGTCTTTACAAGCTCACTCACATATTGGATATCACTCCAAGAATGATAAAATTAAAATAATTTTACATATACATATTGCTAAATGAGTAATGTGAAAAAATAACATAATGTGAAGTTCTGGAAAATAGTTTCCGTAGTGAAGACAAGAGTTTGATTCAACTAAATATAATATGTATATAAAAACCCATTTGAAATTGTTTGTAAAGAAATATTTAATATATACAGTCGAACCTCCATATTACGAACCTCTATATTGCGAATTTTTCTATACAGCAAACTTTTTCCTGGAACCAAGAACATTTCATGATTTTCTTCGTAAAAAAAACCTCCTAATAGCAAAGTCCATTTTCTATATAACGAACTTTTTCTCTTGTGATTCAACGTTTCTCTCCTTATTTTTAAAGTATTTCTGGACATTTCAAAACACTTTATGGTGGTTATAAATCGTTAATTGGTTTTATTAGATTCCTAACTCGCCGAGAGCAACAGAATTCTAGGCGTTTCATCCAAGAAGTACAATCGTTAATCTTCATTGTCCAGTTAACTGGAAGCATCTTTGATGTTCCCTTTCACACTCAGTGGAGTTGTCTCGTGTCCCTGTGTCCTTGAACTATTCTCCATTCATTTGTAGTGTTGATCAGTCATACTGGTAACTTCGTTCCTCGTAACTCGAAAATGTCAAAACTCAAGTGCTTGAGCATCAAAGAAAAAATTTAATTCTTCAGGAAGTAGATAAAGGTGCCAAGAAACTTTCTGTGCAGTTTTTCTTTCTTCCTTTTCCTTTTTTGATAGGTAAGATATATAAAATAAATATATATTAATTTAGAAAAAGGTATGAATAATTACTTTTTTTTTGTAATATACAGCATTTATGAATTTAAAATTTATTTTATGTGATTTATCAAGAAAATTGAAAGATGAACCTCTATATAACGAACTTATTTTCGGGATTTAGCGACTTCATTATAGAGGTCCGACTGTATATATATATTCTGGCTGAGCTCCCATTTGTGGGCTGGTTCCTGATGATTTATATAAGCAAAGCACTTTTAAAACAATAAGTCTATTAATATGCTGTAAGTATAAAAATACCTTTAATATTTAAATACATTAAGAATTATTGGCAAAACAATCAAATTATCCATGGCCAATATACAAAGCATAATACACGAAAATAAAGAGTGTCAATGTGTGTGTGTGTGCCAGCAATAGTCCTATAAAATTAATAATGTATACAAGTATTTTATACATTCCCTATATATACCTAAAATACTCACCATTCCAGCATTGACAGTTAAGGCACTTTTGGCAAATTGGAACAAAGCAACTTTGATGTTAGAGTGAAAAGCTTCATTCATTATTTTAATACTCGGTTTTTCAGCAACTGTCCACAAGTGATAACCTTCTGGTCCCCATTCCTAATTTTTTAAAAAAAAGGAAAGAAAAGTCTGAAATAATTTACTTAATAACAAAATTTAAAGGGATTACAGTAAAGCATATACAACACAATCAAAATAAAAAATTTTCATCAAATAACATACTTAAAACATAAATTGAGCATGTACAACAGACATTTTACTATCAATATAAATAATTAACAGCTATTCAGTTATAAAATATATCAAATATGTATTTAAATCAATGTTGAAAAGGAACTCATAGAGTAAGCATTATTTCAAACTGTTTTACATCAAAGAATGTTTAAATTTATTGTGACCAAAACTTTTCGTGGTTAATAAGACAATCATGATAATTTTATAAAAGGAAAAGTTATAGTTTCCTCTCATTATTTTTCATATAAAAAAATTTAATATACAATTTTTCTTAAATTTTATTAATAAAAAATTGCTATTCAATCGTAAATCCATAATATGGAATCTTTACAAAGAATACTTGATAATAAATGCTGTTCAAACAGAAGTTTTAAGTTAACGTTGTATGAATGTATATTCAAATATAACATGTTCAAAACAAATATTTCAATAAGATGTAGTCATAAAATACCCATTTGTATTTAAAAGTAATAATTTCATAATATCTTTTTAAAAAAATCACCTACCATGGATGATATTTTCAATGCATTTTTTAAAACATCTGCTGATCTAAAAAGAAAAGCATACAGTATAATGAGAACAAAACAATAAATACTTCTTTGTTAATGTAAAACAAATTGCTGTAAACCCTATAAATACACTCACACACACACAATGTATTTTATAATTTAATATCAACAAAATTAACAATGAACATAAGCTA
The DNA here is from genome assembly GCA_019973955.1 of Trichonephila inaurata madagascariensis. Taxonomy (NCBI): domain Eukaryota; kingdom Metazoa; phylum Arthropoda; class Arachnida; order Araneae; family Nephilidae; genus Trichonephila; species Trichonephila inaurata. Next base: position 16,590 of record BMAV01010693.1, on the reverse strand, counting down.
AATTTTTTGTTTAAATATGAGTGCGAAATCTTACATATATCAATAGAAAAAACAACATAATACTTTGATTTATATTAATATAATATGAGTCATTTATCAAATTATAAACTGGAAACTTTTTTTTTACTATTAACATTGTTTTATTGAACATGACGAAAAAATATGTGCAATTTTTATGCTTTCTTAGATCCTTTCTTTCTCCTGCACATGCAATTAACGTTATGCTACTGAGAAATGCTTAACATGAATCATTTTAAATTTAAAAAAAGTTACAAATTATGAAGATATATATGTCATTGTCATCATATGAAAAAGTTCCTTTTAAATCTTATATGTATGCTTTTAATAAAAGCATTAAGAATAACAGTTCTTGTTAAAGAGCAAACAATTTGAATGTAACTTCACATGTTCTTGAAAAATTAAAGCCTCATACACACATCTCTCTTCAATGATTCGAATATTATTAACAAAGTAGTTTTCTTTAATAATAAAATATAATTTAATTAAAAAAAAGAATTTTTTTCAGTTTTATCAATCCATAAAACCTTCACAATGCCTCAGAAATAAGAATTTTAATAAAATAAAATGTATTTTCTATTATATAAATATTTTTTTTTTTAGTACAAAAGACTATTTTTCATGATTTGGGTATAAGTGGGATTTTTATTTCATTCATTGTTTGTTTAATTTCCTTTGTTATGATACAGTGAAATGTAATAAAATATATTGCTCCACTAGTCAAATGTATATAAAGGACATAATTAGTTCTCACAGATAAAAAAACCTAATTTTGAAGGGAAAAAAACTTCATACCCATAATCCCAGCCAAGACTGCACATTAAAAGAGCACCAAATACACTCCAGATTGCAAATCCTCCTTTTTCCCATGTCATTGCTAAAGCACCGCCATCAGGTGTCCACTTTAAATGTGAGACACCTCCAGCAGCAGCTTCAATATCTATTATCACAAAAATAATTTTAAATTATTTCTTAATACTAATAATAGCAATTCAAAAATAAATTAAATGACAATTCATCAAAATGCTTAAATTTAAGGAAATATCTACAAATAAGCTTTTTTCTTTAACATCAAATAATTTAACTTTATTAAACTAAACTAAGTGGTGCAACAGCCCATGAGGTCCAAGACCTACTGGGCCCAACTCAGTTTTCATGACCTTAAGACACTGAAGTGCATGAGCAGATGTTCGAGTCAGGTGGATAGTCTGATGCGAAACCCCCCAGTGTTTAGTCAGCAAGCAAAAGTTTGGTATTCATTTATCAACCCACTGCAGGGATGAAAGGCTGAATCAATCTTTCTCAGCATGGACTTTAAACCCGGACCTGTGATGTGGAAGCACAGTATTCTACCGCTCAGCCACTGGGATTCATTAACTTTATTAAATTAAATATATTTAGAAGTATAACAATAGAACAATAGAAATATAGTTAACATGCAAAAACACTTAAGTTTAAAAAAGAGCCACCAGCATTTCAACCACTAATTTTGATTTAGTTCAAATTCACATAAGATTATAAGAACATCAAAGTTTTTTGAAACAAAATAGTGAAATCCTCCAGGAATATTTCAGAAAATTGTATTTTAAATTTCATCACTGTATATGATACTGTACTGTTATTATTTAATCTTAATAGCCAAATGGTTATGAAAAATAGGACTAATAATCTTTCCTGAGGTTATGTTCTATAGATTGAACTTTTTTTTTTGTACAATATATAATTTTTCAAAAAAATGCTAACACCAATTGTTTCATTTACTAAAACTAAATATAGTGCAATTTGCCATTGATTTTTTTTATGCATTCATTTATTCACTTTATAATTCATCATTTGTATTAATATTTCTAAGCTAACAAATCAGAGAATGTGAGGTTTTCGGGGCCATAGAGTGCATGCTTGAAAGAACAAAATGTAAAAAAAATTGGCATGCATGTACAGTGGCGTATGCAGTGTCGATTTTTTAAGAGGGGAAATAAATTAGAACTAAAAGTCACTTCTAGGAGGAATTAGGAGTTGCAAACATAATATCTGTGAAAAATGAATATCTAATTGTGTCAATGGAAACAGTAAATAACAACTTTCTTATTAATAATAAATAATGTTTATTGTTACTTTCATATGCAGCTCAATATGACCCTCATTCTGAGAGAGAGAGATGACCACTACTTGCATCAACTACATGACATTTTTAATGGGAACTCACAGCAACATGGGGATATCACCAGCATTAATTCATCTGATATGTAATGTTATCTGATCTTTTAAAATTGAGATGTCAGGAACATATCTTAGATAGATAATGATTTTCAGACATCCCCATAACTAAAAATCACAAAGATTTCAATCAGGTGATTGCAATGGCTCGATCAGTTATGCTCACTAGTCTTCTTCATAACTTTTTCAATCATCAGAATTTACGAAAGGCAGAATTCACTGGCATTTTTGCTCAAATGATAAAACAGGTTAACTGTTAAAGCACGGACAGTCAACACCACTGAAAGAAACTTTATTAATGAATAACAAGAGATCACAACTTTTCTTTTAATCTTTATAATTTCACTACACAAAATGAGTTTATACGAATCAGGCTTTTTCTTAACTAGAGCACCAACTTTTTCTTTGGTGAAATTTAAGACACTAATTTTTTTTTTTTTTTAGATATCGAAATCACATACTAGTGTATATGTACATCAAACTTTGTTACATTTAATTAGCAGAATACATGCTAAATGGCCTTCCAACACCTCACATTTTTTGTCCACCCTATATTACAACCAATCAAAACTTTATTCAAAAATGCTTAAATTTCTTTTTTGAATGTGAATACTGTTGGATAAAAAAACCACTGGTATATAATAAATATAATTTTAAATATATATTTACAAGAATCTTTGTTATCAAGTTAATTATATGCATTGTGAAATTTAAAAAATTTTTAATGGCTCCATTTAATGGTTAAAATTTTAACAAATAAATGAGGATGAAGTAATACGGACAATATTACATTATTCAAATACTAAGAAATTTAAAAATAATAAATGAATGGTAAAAATATAAAGAATGTGGTTTTCATCCATACAATTACATTTAAAGAGGTGAATCAAAAAAAGTCTAAAATGTTTGCTTTATAAATATTTTATAAAAGCATGCAATTTACTTGATTATATAGTAATAAAAAAACCATTTTAAATGTTGTATGCTTAATCACTCTTTTCAAGAGGGATTTCATTAAAAAAATCTAATTTTCAACGAAACAAAATACAATGCTAAAAAAGAAAAGGAAACACAGTTTCCCACTTATATATTATTTTACCTGGAAAATCTTTACTTGACAATATGAGCTGATGAGTTGATTGCAAAGCACCAGTTATGTCATCAATGCAAAAAACAATTCCTTGAGCACTGTTTAAATCAAATACAAACTAAATATTACTGACATATAAATTTAACTTTCAATTGCAGCTATTACAGTTAAATATCTTTATTATTATTTTTTTCAAATGGGCTGCATTTTGGCAGATTAACATTTACAGACGTGGCAAGTCCCCAAGTGTGGGAGCCATTTCATTCGTGGCGGCTCCCACTACCAAATTTTGATGCTTGAATTTATTCAATTTAAGTTCTCATTGGATGCTAAATATTGCTGTGATTTAATTTTGCCAAGAGTACTAGGGCCAAATTGGTACTCAAGGGATCTCTTACATGCAACATAGTCATATAACATGCAAGCCTATGATTTCTGCATCCAGAAAGTCTATCGACTCGCAACCATAGGCTTTTGAGGCGAAGACACTATCTCTAAGCCACCAACCCGACTAAATGTCAGCAAAAATTCAATAAGACTTTTAGTTGTTCAAGCAAGCAAACATGCAAAAAAAAAAAAAAAATCAGAAAAAAATATAATAAATAGAATTTATGACTTATTTTAAAAATGAATAGTTACAGTTTGAATTACTGATAGGAATATAAATTAAAAAGGAAATAAAAATATAATACCAAAAGTAAAAAAAACCATTTGTTTAACAATAGATGGGGAAAAAACCGTATTACATATTTTTTTTAAAGAAATTATTAACTATTTTTTAATTATTAACTAGAAGAAAGTATAAGTAATTTTTTTACCAGTTTTTAATTATGTTTAAACACCTTTATTAAGATATACAACCATTCAAGACCTGTATCACAGTAAACGTTGTCACAAATTAATAAATAGCCACCCATCTGGTATAGTGATTAGTGATGCTGACTGCGGTGCGTAAGGCCTGGGTTCGAATAACGAAGAAAGTATGGATGTTTGTAAATGTATAGTGCTTTCACGGCATGGGACAGCCATTGAGTCGAGTCTAAAAGTCCTCTTGTAAGGTTGGTGGAAGGGGAAGAGGGGTGGGAGGCCCTTGACCACCCCCAGGATGTTCTCCCTCAAAATTGGGGTGGAACCAAGCAAAATCGTAATGTCACCTGCATGGTGCTCAAAAGCTAAAGCTAACGACAGGTGTAAAAATCTAGCCCCTAACCACGATAAATTTTGCGGACCTGGATCTGATGTTACTGTATAGATCAGGTGGCATATGTAATAACAACAAGAAATTAATAAATGAATTATTGAAAAAATTATATTGTTAAGGTCTAAAAGAGCAACTAACAGTTTTAAGAGATGACTTACAAAATATCCCATTAATACATTTAAAAAATCTTAAGTAAAGAGAAAATTTTAAAAATAGAAATATGATAAAAAAAAATAAAATTTATGTAAAAGCATCAGCTTACTTCTTCAGGCCATAAGCAATTAAACGATATCTATGATTGACTGCTGTGCATAAAGCATTTTGTACATCTTGAGCAAGGATACCAAAAACTTGCTGAAATTAAATTCAATATATTCAGTTTAATGATTTACATAAAAAATTATGTTATGCAAATTACATTAAAATACATGTAAATTAATACACCCCAGCCAAACCAAACACCGAATCAATAAATATTTAGCAAAGTAGGTGGATATTTAATGATGTTGTATGACTATATATTGTTGTTTTTTTTAAGTTATTGATAACTAAATCCTAGTATTAAAATTTTGGTTAAATTAAAAAAAACAACATTTTTATAAATCTTCCATCTTTATTTAAAAATGGCAAGACTTGAATTTCAAAAATAAAATTTATTTATCTTTTATGTACCCTTCCCCATACTTGTTCTTAGAGAGTACTCAACAAAATAAACATCTGTGGCATATTTCAAGCTTGTGGGTCTAATAGCCTAAAAACAAGAATTATTTATCTATAACTCCCTTCTCACTTGGGAGTCATCCTCACAGCCAAAGACTGTTCTTTGTGGATCTCTACTCAACAAAAAAAACATGCCTGCCAAGTTTATATTTCTAATACTTTCACCGATCTTATAATGAATGAGTGAGTGAGTGTGTGTGTATATATATATATATATATAATATTAAAGATAATAAATATTAAATAGAGATGAAAATATACATTCAGACCCCAATTAAATGAAATCATCGGGAGTGAACATTTTATTCGCTATATAGGGGTCGGGAAAAAATTACAAATATCCTGCATTTAGCTTTTGGAAATTCTATAATAAGTAGCTACACGAAAAATATCTACAGTTAGAAGTTATGCACTTTTTATTCAATAGCTAAAAATACTATTAGAGAATTATTATGCACCAGTTAATTGGAAATTTCAATCTTTTTGATTCCTGACTCGAAAGAGTTTTTTCTCGAAAATATGCAGAGAATAAAATACTGTATCATTTACATCCTGTTGCATAAAGTATGGTTTCCCAGTTTTCAAATAATGTAAAGCGTTAAAAAATGTAACAGTTTTGATAGGAATTTCACTATCAACTTCTGTATCAGAATCGCTATTCCAACAAATGGTTCCAACAAATCAACAACTTTCTGAACTTCAGTTGCACAAATAGGCAGCCTGTTAGCAAATATAACATAATAGTTAAAATCTTAAAGTAATCCCTGCATTGTGGAGTGGGATGAGATAAGAAAAGAATTTCCTGTCCTATTCAAAGATCACACAATAATTTACACTTATGTCTCATTTGCACCTGTTAAGTCTAATAACAGTCTGTACCCTGTCCCGATGAAATCTGTTGCGTGCAAGATAAGTCTTTTTGCATTTCATACAAAAAGGATCTGCCATTTGAAGAAGAAAAAAGTCCAGTTTTCTCTAATACAAAAAATATTTTTTAGCTGTAGAAATAATTCGTTAATTCGGGGTTTTACCTTCATTTTTATCAGGGAAAGAGAAAAATTTGTTAAATCATGATATTCATTAAATAGGGGTTCGTTTAATCGAGGTTGGATTGCATTTATAATTTTAAAATATATATAGTCAACTGACTTCAACTTAAGATTTATCAGAACTTAAATTAAAAGAATTTACTAGAAAACATAAAAATAAGTGACTCTTAAGACTTATTTAAAAAAAACAAATATTGTTAAAAAATGCTTCTGCTTAAATATTTTTTTAAAAAATTTAATAAGGTACACGAGTACTTCATTTTTAAAACATAATTAATAAAATGAACATATTATTAATAAAACAGAATTGTTTAAAATATATTAATGTAAAATACTCTAATAATTTTTAATACAAATAGTAAAAACTTTAGAAAATGCATTTCTCTTTTTAATGTATTTTCTAATATTTGATAAGATTATGAATATTAAAATTAAACATGACATAAATCTGATTTTAGTTACAAAAAGTATTAAATTGAATTTGATTTCTTACATGAGGTTCAAACTTTAAAGTTGTAGCAGTAATGAAACAAGCTTGGCCATTAGAAAGTACAACAGAAAAACCACCAATAATAGGAGAATATTCCATGTTTTTAACAAACAAGTTTGTTCCATGAAATGTGGATCCTAGATAGTAAGGGAAAAAGTTTTTAGCATTAGTAAAAATAAATTTAAAAGCAGTTACAAATTTATTTTGCTGCTGTAAAAAAAAAATTCTATACTATAAATATTCTAACTATTTCTTAATATCAAGCATTCCTATTTTAAACTTCCTTCTTGCTACTGTTTTATAGGTTTTTTTCTTCTCTAGTCTGTGTTATTTCTGAACTGGAAAGTTCAAAAGCAACACACCAAAAACACTATTTCTTATACACAGGAAAAATTTTATTTCCTATTTTAAATATCTAATGGTAGCACCAGACTATTTATAACATAATTGGCGATAGTTTGTTCATTTTAAAGTACACTTATTCAATTCCTACTATTAGCTCACACTGTCTATATATATTTATTATTTATATATTTATTTATTTATCTTGGTGCAATTTTCAATCGTTAATAAAATACATTTTAAAGCGCTGAATTGAGCTGAAATTTTATATACAGTATCATTTTGGATGACAATACAATAATTTAATTATAATTAATAAAAATTAATTGATTAAAACTAATTATTTAAAGAATTACAAATACAGCCATGTTGGCCACTTAGTGACCATTTTGGTGACTTGTGTCAAAACTTGAAAAGGTTTTTTTCTCATGTGTTAAAGCATTCAGTTGGACTGAAATTAAAAGGACAGTACGATACTTTAATGATAATTAAAAAAACTAATTACCATTTAATGTGATTCTGTCCTATGTATATACATATTTATATTAATTGTAACTATTTAATAAAAAGTAGCTAAAATAAAATTTTTCGTTGTTGATCTAAGTAGGAATTGACTTAAAAACTATTTTTTATATTTCTTGTTCTTATACAAGAAATAGGTGCTTTTATTACAATTATCTGGAAAATAATACAAATGTTAAGAGGTTAAAAATGTTTTCAGAAGAATATTACCATTACATAAAACATTTTATGTGCTTCTTTCAAAATGAAGTGCAACACATTTTTGTTTTATCTCACTGTTTTTATTAAATGAATGTTAACAAAATAATGCATCACTTAATTATTTCCTGATACTTTTTTCAAATATGATTAAATGTTATTTTCGTTTTAATTTTGTTAAAAGCTATAAATAGAAAGCTACTTTAAAATATATTAAAAAACCTTTTTATTTTCATAAAAACTATAAAGAGAATGAATTTAATCTTCAACAACAATAAACTTAATACAAATGATTAAAAAAATTCATATGAAAAGATTAAACCATCAAAATTATTGAAACTCATCAAGTGCAAAAAACATTTAATCTTTCAGTGGGGCACTTTAACTTTTTGCATGAGTAGGCACATAATGTACCTTTTATGACAGAGTAATTCTCATTAGTTGTTTTTGCAAATGAAAGATATATTATTATAATCATAAAAGGAAAGCTAGAAAAACTATTATATATATCTATAGAGAAAATTAAATACTAATATTAGCAAACAAAAGATATCTCTGATTTATTTATATTGGATTGTGTATTCCATAATTTTTTTTAAATCACATTTAGAACTCTTTATTTAAAAAATGATTCAATTTTAAATCTGTTGTTCTTTTTGTGAAATTATTTCCTCACAGCTTTCTGTATAGCACATTTATTGAGCAAACGATTGCGAAAATGGCACACAGCATAAAAGGTCTGATCACTGCACACAGCATCTGATCAGCGTGGTCCCCGTAGAAGGAATGCGTGGGAAGAAGCGGGAAAAAGCACATGGGCAAATCACACAGTTATCCTTCTGCCAAAAAAATAAGTTCATTCGCTTCAACCCAACAACAAGACTTTTTGCAAAAGTCTTAATATCAGAAAATACTTTAAAAATATTTGCTGTTTTTTTCTCTTTTTTTTGCTCTTTACATATTTTGTTTTATGCCCCTTTTGGTTTTTTCAGAATCAATATAAAAATTTTCACCTTCAAATAATTTATCTGGATTGTCATCAGACACAATATAGTTCAAATTCACTAATGATAAGAAGTTTCTCCATTTGCATCACTAAGACAGCTATCACATTCTCAAAAAAAACCAGAAGTCTTTGTCTGTGTCTTTCTCCTAATCAGATAATTCTTGAGGACATAAAACCACTTCACATTTTAAACATTTTGAAGTCATATTTTGAAAAATTCAAATATTATTCTTGATAATGTAATATAAAATAGTAACTCAATGTAATGCAAATAAAACTTATAACAACAAAAAATTCTACAAAACGTAAAGATCAAAATTTGCAAGAGTGGGTGTGCGCTATAAACATTACAAATCAAAGTACAACATAAAAGTCTCAAGAAATAAATTTAATCTCAAAAAAGGGGCAAACACAATTCACCATGAAAGAAATAGATAGAATAATAGCAGAGATTCCCAGGTAGTTTTTAGGTGGCATATTTAAAAACAGTATAAGAAACAGTATATTCATAATAAAATTTTTGCATGTGTGTCCATTGAAAGGTTAAAATATTACATGGTAAAATAATTTCACATTTTCATATATATTTGGGTTTTCTAAAAAAAATTTATATAAAGACTTAGTTTATAAACTTTTTTCCAGTACCTGCTTATAACACATTCAAATTACAAATGCAACTAAAGATACTGACTACTAAATCTTCTTACCTCTTGATTGCAACTGATCAAATCGAAAAGATATATTGCTTAAATTCAATGTATAATCTTCATTTAATACAGCATCCCATTTAACTCGCCAGAAATGGCCATCCATTGTTGTCACCATGAGTTCATCACGAATACATACTAAACTACAAAAAATAATAATAATAATAGACCTTAGAATTTTTAGAACAGAAAGCATATATTGTTTGTTTTCTCCAAATCCTAATAACAATTATTATCCATGTAACTGTGCAAAACCATTACTAAGATAAAGGAAAATGAATTTTCAAAATAACTTCTAGCTAAATAATATTTTAGTTCAAATGCAATTTAAGCAACATGGGAACAAGTCTAATTAATAAATTAAAGAAACAAAATTTTGTTTGTGAAAATGAGCATAGTTAAAATCATTAGTAATACACAAAATCAGAATATTTGGAATATGAAATTGATATTACAATGAGCCCAATTCACTAATCATCAATGTAAGGATGAAAATGAAGAACTTATTAATATGTTCCTTTAAAAAGAATATTTTTAAAGGCTATTCAAGAATTCAAACAAGCAGTCTTAATTCTTGCATTATATGGTGATACAGAATGAAATACAGTCGAACCTCCATATTGCGAATTTTTCTAAATAGCGAACCTTTTCCTGGAACCAAGAACATTTCACGATTTTCTTCGTAAAATAACCTCCCAACAGCGAAGTGCATTTTCTATGAAACAAACTTTCTCCCTTATGATCAATTTTTGTCCCTCCCCATTTTTAAAGTATTTCAGGACACTTCAAATTATTCTCTCTTTTAACACATTTTATGGAGATCATAAATCTTGGACTGGTTTTATTAGGTGCCTAATTCACACAGAGCAATAGAATTCTGGGTGTTTCATGCAAGTGCACCTTTTAACCTACATTGTCCAGTTCACTTGAAACATCTTCGATATCCCCTTTCACCCTCAGTGGAGTTGTCTCATGTCCCTGTGTCCATGAACTAGTCTTCTTTCATTTGTAGTGTTGATCAGTCACACTGATAACTTCGTTTTTCATAGCTCAAAAATGTCAAATCATAAGTGCTTAAGCATCAAAGAAAAAATTTAATTTTTCAGGAAGTGGATAAAGGCATCAAGAAACTTTCCTTGCAGTTTTTCTGTCTTTCTTTTGATAAGTAAGATATATAGAATAAATATATATTAATTTACAAAATGGTGCAAATAATTTCTTTTTTTAATATATAGAGTTTATGAATTTAAAATTTGCTTTATGTGGTTTATCAAGAAAATTGAAAGATGAACCTCTATATAATGAATTTTCCATATAACAAACTTTTTTCGGGATTTAGCAACTTCATTACATAGAGGTCAAACTGTATTTTGCTAGAAGAAATGCTTCTACACTGTATTGAATTTTAATATTATTAAATAAAATAAACACTTTATTAATACTGTTAACACTTGAATTATCACAGTAAAATGTGTTCACAATCTTTAATACATGCAATAAAAGAGACTTGTCATTTTTCTTATTGATTTTTCAAAGAAAAATGAGTGCTTTTTTGCACATATTACGCTATTAAATATTTTTATTAAACAGGTTTGAAACTAATAAATTCTGTTGATTTATGGTTTGTTCAATCAGAGACAGAAAATTATTTTTGTTTGTTTGAAGAGTCTCCAAAATTATTCAGAAAACATATGGCAGTTTCAGTTATGATAATTAAAAGTTAAAAACATTCACAGTTCTAGTGTTTATCAAAAAAATCTAAAATTAAGATAACCAATATCATATTAAGACATATTCATACAAATAATAATAAACATTGATTTCAACATAATGTCAAACAATTCTACAGAAAAATACCTGCTAATTTTTGAATTAAGGCATAATGTGTGAATATGTTCTATAGAAATCGGAGGAACTTTTTCCTTCAAAAATAGTTCATCACTTTCCCTCCGCAATCCTGATACTCTAAAGAAAAGAAATTAAATCATTTTACTTTGATTAAATAAATATTTTATAAAAGAGATTTTATACAACAAAAACAGAGAAATAAAAATTAATATTTATTTTTCGTTTTTGAAAATTAAGGATATTTTACAACAAACAAATAGTACTTTAGATAAACACTTTTTATTGAATTTGAAATTGAACAATAAATGACTTGAAAGTATCTACTTTTTTTTCAATTAAAAAATAGTAAATACAATGATTTATAATTTTTTTAAAAAAAATGTATCCTAAAATACTTCATATAGAACTCTTCTTTATACCTACAAAATTCAGAATCATTGTTTTATCTTCTTCCTTTTTTTTAAATGTTATTAAATGCTTTAAAAAGAATATTATTGAAGAAGCAAATTATTCATTAAATACTTCTGAAAATCCTTGGGGAAAAAATCTGATTATAAACAACTATTTTGTATCATGGCTGAATCCATGATACAAGATAAATTAGTTTAAACTATTGATGTCTTGTATGTTATTAAACAAGCATTTAAAAATAAATCTGATACCTCCCAAAATTATAAGTGCAATTCACAGATAATAAAAATTATATCATCACAATACATTACAACATTGGTCTTCAAACTGTGTTCCACGGAACCCTTGAGTTCCATGAAACCTATTCAGGAGTTCCACGAGTCACAAAAAATCGAAAAGAAAATTATAAATGTACAAACAAAATGGATTTATGTTTTTTATGCAGTTTGTATATCCACAAGTATCTAAAGTTCATCTTAGTCATTAAATCTGAAAATTTTATTTACGCATAACTTTTTTTATTTTGTAATACTTTTTAAACTTTTATTATAGTAGCTTATTTTATGTAGAATATTAAAACATTTTTTTTTCTTTATACATACTACCTACATATCTTTAGTTTACTATTCCACAGAATCCACAAAATAATATTATACTCATTACTACAACATTTTGCAAAACTAAATGGATTTTTATTGGAAAATGTATCTTTATTCATTTGTGGATAAGAACACCTACAATGAAGAAGAGGGAACAACTTATCAACAAATCAACAGATTTAACACTAAAATCTAAATTTAAGCAATAGCAACTCCTTGATTTTAGGCTCAGGCAGAATTTCTCACACAGCTATAAACATTTTAATGTCCTTCAGAACAATGTACTTAAGTGAAAAACATTCCTCAATGTGAGTAGTCACAAAAAAAGTATAAAAACAAATTGAACACAGAATATGAAATGCGATGGCAGATAATTTCAACAGACCTAGACTTAGATAGTTTGCACAAAAAAATGCAAGTACAAATCCCAGTTACTAAATATAATGCATGGGTAAGTGATACTTGGAATATAAATTATTAAAATTAAATTAAAAAATTTTTCTAATAAAAGAATGCAACAATTTTTTTTAATTGTCTTTAGCTTAAGTGTGCTTAAAACATGCTGATTTATTTTAAATATTATTCTAACATATATTCTTCTAAGTGAACATGTGTGGAATGGGATTCCACGAAAACACCTTAGAATTCTACGGGTTCCGTGAGTCAAAATAGTTTGAAAACCACTGCATTATAATAAAACATCAAAGCTTAAAAATTTTTTTTCAATAGAAATATTTACAAGTATCATAGATAATAAAAATTAGACCATAAAAAATAATCAAACAATGAAGAGTCGATAATGAATTTCTATTTGAAATACAATATAGAATGTAATTTATTTTCCCATTATGCTTATTATCTTTAATAATTGCCAAAAAAAGATATTGTTATATCATGTGTGAGTATGTTTGGGAAACTACTTAACTGTTCATCCAAATTCACTAACTATTCATAATTTTTTAAAATCGTCTTCTGTTAAATTTCCTCAAGCAAGAAAGCAAAATAGAAAATAGATACGACAAATTACATGATAATATCATTAAACAAAATACAAATCTGTCTGATAAAGAATATTTAGCTTGAATAGTTTGAGGGAAAAAATTGAAGCAAGAGAAGAGAAGGGGAAACAGAGATAGGCATGATATTCAGATAATTTAATATGTTAAAATAAAGGAAGATGAATTAATAAAGAAAACATTACTATTATGATAAATTTTAGGGAAGTTGTAAATAATTGTAAATGTCGAAGTTTCTTATTTCTAATATGTCAGTGATAAATTCCCAAAATATAACTTCTAAAACTTAAAATCCTCTTAAAATAATAATAGATTTATAATGATGAATCAAGTATTCTAATTGCTCAAAATGTTGTTCTAAAATGTTCAAAATTCTTTAAGGGGTCATCCTTAAAGATAAATGTATAAAGATTTCCTAGAATATAAACTAATAAACAAAGTAAATGTATCATGCTAAGTCATTAATTGATGACTAACTAACATTAATAAAGACTTCATGCCATAATAAAGTAATTACTGTCGTATGCTTTCCTACAGATCTCAACTTAAAGAAATCATAAAAATTCATAATAGTTCTTGAATATTAAAAATAATTTGATATATAGGTAAAATCCTAGGAGAGCCCACACCCTTGGCGACAAAACGAAAAAAGCGCCAAGCCAGAACAATATGGCACCAAGCGAAACCGACAATGGCGGCAAGTGAATACAGAGAGATAAGGTGGATGCGTAATGAAAATATATGTAAACAATACAGAAATTAAACATTTAAGATAAAAAAAATATAAAAACAGCGTGAGTGAGTGAGTGTAGGGTTTTATGGCGCAAGAGCCAATTTTGGCTATGCTGCGCCAAACATTTGTTAAAAAAAAATTCAAAATGTTTTATAAAATATTTAAAAATAATGACAATACAGTTTTAAAAAGTTAAAATTTCAAATCACATAAAATTGTTTTCAAGTATTTACAGAAAAAATTTGGTGGGGATTCCCCCACCAAGTCAGACTATATCTTAAAATAAAAACATAGAAAAAGACGAATGGAACATGTTAGTTTAAAACAAAGTTAGATAATACAAGTTATCAAAAAATTGGCTTTTATTTTTCCTGAATCGGGTTGGAGTTAACATGTGTAAATAATTATAAGGATTGCTTGTAAAACATTTTTTTATGTGCGAATTTATCCACAGGATCTGGCTCAAGTTCCTCCTCCACGTCATACATAAGCATGTCTTCGTCATCAGTAACATATTCCGTAGGTGCAGACTTTCTAGGTCTATGTGGAGCCATTTTTATTTCAATTTCTGGTTTCTGTACTTTTGGGCACTTTCTTCTATTTTTTGAATTCTGTTTAATATTCTGTGGGATTTTAGATGTATTAGAAATTTCGCTATTGGGTGTAGTAGTTTCAGACTCTGATAAAGGAACTGATGGTTGAACTTTAGTTGAAAGCGCGGCGAATTTATTCGAAGTTGTAGGAACTGGGTTCGTTTTAGTTGATAAAGATGAGGGAGAGGTATTCAAGCTATTGCTTGGGGCAGATGCAGAAATGGGTTCAGGTAACCGAGATTTTGTGGTTCGTTTTATTGAAGATGCGGAAGGCAAGAGGTTTACTTGAGTGGTAGACGACGAAGTGGAAACTGAAGGAATTAAAGGAGATGCATTTGGTTGAGGTATGGATGATAGAGGTGGAAGTAATTGTAAAGGTGGGCACTTGATTTTAGTAATATTTTCATCTGTTTGTGTTGTACTGGTAGCAATTGAGGGTTTGGCAGCTTGGGAAAAGTTTGAGATAACTGTGGGGCAATTAATTTTCGGGCTTCAAGGTATGATATATTTCCATTAGTTTTAAGGACTTGAATTTCCTTTTCAGTTTTCCATTTAGGACACAGTTTTGAGTCGGAGGAATGAGATTGTGAACAATTGACACATTTCTGCTCCAGACTGCAATCTGTGGAAGAATGACCAACAGATGCACATTTAGAGCATGTCAATTGCCCACGACAGGAAGTTTGAGAATGACCGAACCTCTGGCATTTGAAACAGCACAGAGAGTTCGGTATGTAGGGACGGATTTTACAATTTAAATAAACGGCTTTTATTGTGTTTGGTAGCTTTGGACTATTAAATGTTTTGTGGGAATAATTGTAGAGTCTTTTTTTGTGATTCTCCTGACCTTAGTTACACCCTGATCTGAAAATCCCTCAAGGATTTCAGCCTCAGAAGTGCACAACAGGTCAGGCTCAGAAATAACACCTCAGCTAGAATTAAGGGATTTATGCGGAGTTATAGTTAGAGGACAATCTAGAAAAGATTTCGCGAGCAGAAAAGATTTTGTTTGAATAGCGGAGTTGGTTTCAACGAGTCGATCCCCGGAACGTAAACGTTTTATGGATTTCGGTTCACCTATTGCAATCAGAGCTTTTTGAATGGCAAATGGCGATTTCAGATACATGGCATTGTTAGGTAAGGATAAAAGTAAAAATCGTGCATGTGTAGCAGTTTCGTCTATGTTAATTTTGGGTAAATTAAGGCCTTTACCTGGGCACGGCTGCATTGGATCCATAAGTACGCGTACATAACTTCGTCCTGGTGTGCCTCCACCCACCACAGAGTCCAACAAGGGAGGCAGTGTGCCGGTCATCTGGCACGGCGCTTACCTGGAGTACACCCAGAATATAATACTACAGTCCAGGGTGAGGATCCAACGGGTAAACCCGCCACCCCTTATCTGCAGCACTAACCCTACAGCAGTGTCTCTTCGGGGATACCGAAGAGAGGTACCACCAGCCGATTGACAGGAGCGGGCTCACTCCTGCCACCCATCTACAGTGAAGCGTGGGCCAAAGGGAATTCAGAGGTATCCCTAGGCCATCAATCTCCTCCCTACGGGAGGAGCATGGGCAAAAGGAACACAAAGGATTCCCAGAACACCATTTTCCTCCTTACGGAACGCCCCACAATGCAAACATGCGGGTTGGCTAACCAACAGTGTTAGTCAAAAACAAATAAAGCAATATAATCAAAGTATTAAAAGAAATATACGAAAAAGGAACTAAATTAACACAATACAAAATGTAAACCATAATATGTTAGTAGTAAAACGTAAGTTTTTTCACTAGAAAAAACAAAATTTGAACAAAGTTCATTTTGTAGTAT
>BMAV01010692.1:0-13515 GCA_019973955.1 Trichonephila inaurata madagascariensis | reverse complement strand
TCTTTAATAAATTAGAACTCTATTAACAGGATCTCACTGGAAGTTCATTCTTTGTTGAAGATATAAAATTGTTAATGAAAGTGTTAGTATTTTAATGTAACAGCTCATTTTTTCACAATTATTTTTACTTTCAGTTTCAACATGGATACTCATGTTTTTTCCCGAGTGCAGCAGAATCCTGCCTAGTGCATGTTGAGAGTGTCAATTGCACTCGAAAAGAAATCACAAATGCACATTTTACGTAAGTAACCACTAAAGTTATGTTAGTATGTATAATGAATGTGGAACTCGTTGTTATAATTCCATCTTAATGCTAAGCAAAACGCAAGAGTATATGCAAGACAGAGCAGGTCAAAGCAGAATAGCCACATTAATACTAGGGATGTCGATTCTTTCCGAAAAAGATCGATTTGAATCGTAACCGAATGAATCAATTCACAAAAAATCGAGATCTAAAAGATAGATTTCTAAGGAATCGATTTTTGTTCAAGTCTACATTTACAATATAAATATAAATCCATTTTATGGAAAACAAGAAAGATACCATAATCAAAGATCTCTTATCAGTAAAATCAGGAAATTTTTTTAACTTAGGGAATTCGACAATTACAAAATATTTTTATTACCATATCAAAGTACCAGGTATAAAAGAAGACATTTATTTTCTAAATGTATTTGTTACATTAAAAAGTTTAGAAAATAGATAATATAGCTCATAGTTCCCAATGCTTAATAACTAACATTTTTAAAAACAACAGTCAGTCAAGACTACTTGGATCCAAGCGGTTCCGCTCATCACCTACGATGTCGCCGACATTAAAAAAAAGGCGCTCACAAGGAACAGATGATTCCACGATACTCATAAATATCATGGCTATTGAGTGAACGTGATGATTACTTATTATTCCTTACAATCAATTACTTATTATTCAGTAACAAACACTTCATAAAAATAAATATTTATTTCGCTAATCACTGTATATTATGACAATTAATCAATCAAGGCATAAACAAATGACGCAATATCAACTAATACAAAAAGACAAAGATTACAAACGTAACTTTATTTATTTATTAAAAAGAGGCAAGGGAAACTAAGCACACAGGCATCTCACGACTTTTTGAGTACTTAACCCTTTAACCTCCAACACCGTAATATTACGGGTTTTAAAGATAGTACATTCAACTAATTGTAAATAATTTTATGGTTTTACCAAAACAGAAAAAAATCGAATGTCGATTTTCTAGGATGAAATATCGATTCAGTGCTACATATCGATTTAAAAAATCAATTTTTTTTGGCCCAAGAAATCGATTTTTCGAATAATCAATCTCAGATCGCCATCCCTAATTAATACCATAGCAAACTCTTAGGCTTAGTACTAAGATTGCAGGGTTAAACACAGTTTCAAGAGGTTAAATATTGTGTAAATGCCAACAGATGGCGCTGTAAAAATTGTGGTTAAACTGTTTTACTTCACGTACTTGTTTGTTCGTTCTCGTTTTGTCTCCCGTGATTAAAGCTGTCTTCGGTTCATGTTACAGAATAGAACCCAAATTCAGAATATTTGTTCAAATATAAAAGTACTCGAACACTAATATTATATTCTGGTTTCACTATCCTGTAAAGAATCGTTTATTTTGATCATACTACTCATTTTTATCAGAGTTGACCCATTTTTTCTTTATAAAATGTGTTTCGCAATTTTTCTCCTACCGTAGAGGTAAATGAGCTTTCCCTTTACATGTTAAAAGGAAAAACTAATTATTTATGAAATATTTTGAAATTTTGAAAACATATCATAAGCACACAAATGCATGTTTATAATGTCACAATTTTTATAAAAAGTGTGAGACATTTTTTCTATTTGAAAATGTGCTCCACGTTAAGTTCAAGCTTCTTGTACATATGGCCAAAACAGCCTTAAATGTTATGTTTTTAAACGCCTTTCTTAAATGAAATCTTTTTATACACTAAGGTAATATTTTTTACAAGACACCAGCTCTATTATTTATTTTCTATTACAGGGCAGAAATAACAAGACAAAATCAGTTAAAAATCTGCTTATTATTATTATTGCAAAAACTACTATTCAAATTTTACTGTCTTAAGCAAACATCTACTTTAAGATATAAACTTAAACTCAGTGGCGCAACAGCCCATGAGGACTAGGGACTACTGTGCCCATTCCAGTATACGTGACCATTGGGTGCTGATGTGCATGAGCAGATGTCCTGATCAGGTGGTCAGTCTGAAACGAAACCTCCAGTGTTAAGTCCCCAAGCAAGCTTGGTACTCATTTATCGACCCACTGAAGTAGGGATGAAAGGCTAAGTCGACCTTGCTCATCCCGGGAGTAGAACCCGGACCTGTAGTGTGGAAGCGCGATACGCTATCACTCGACAACTGGGCCTTACTTTAAGATATATTTACATTTAATTTCAAAATCATTTAAAAAATAAAAGAAAAAAAAAAATTTCCTTACAAGGAAGGGCATGACTAAGGAAATTCTTTTTGGGATTGAGACTTGGTGTAATAGAAAGTACCCCTTGGGGTGTTAAACCCCCTCAAACTAATTCCGCCAAATGGTCAGTCAATTCGGGTAATTACCTTCCCAAAAAATTCATGCTTTAGTTTTTTATACAATTAAATTTTTTAATTTCCCCAGCGAGGTCGTAACCTGATCGTTAAATCTTTCGTTTGTTTTTGGGGAGGTCGGGTTCGATTCCACGGCTTTTTTTTCAATTCATTTTTATTTTTTAAATTACATAAATTTTTTTTAGGGAAAGATTTATTAAATATTAAATGATATTTTTATTAATTATTTTGTATTTTTTTTAAAAGTTTAAATAAATTTATAACTTAAATTATTTATTAATAAAATTATTTAAAATTATTAATTAAAAATGTTTAAAATTATTATGAATTAAAAATATTTAAAATTATTATGAATTAAAAATATTTAAAATTATTATTAATTAAAAATATTTATAAAATTATTATGAATTAAAAATATTTAAATTATTATGAATTAAAAATATTTAAAATAATTTTTAATGAAAATTATTAATAATTAAAAGTAGCAAATTAATTATTTTTTAAAATTTAAAAATTTAAATTAATTTAAATTTAAATTTAAAATTTAAAAATAAACCATTATTTATTACAATTAATTAATTAATTATTAAGATTAATTAATTAACATTTATTAAAATTAATTCATTAATCACTATTCATTATATTTAATAACTATTTATTATAATTAATTAATTATTATTAAGCACTAGTATTCATAAAAATATTTTAATTTATTATAAAAAATTATTATTAATTTTTTTATTAAAAATTTTTATTAATTTATTATTAAAATTAATTTAAATTTTTTATTAAAATTTTTTAATTTTTTTATTAAAATTTGTTATTAAAATTTTCTTGTGTTTTTTAAAATTATGGTTATTATTAAAATTATTATTAATTTATTATTAAAATTATGGTTTATTATTAAAATTATGATTTATTGTTGAAATTATTATTAATTTATTATTAAAATTATTTAAATAAATTTATTAAAATTATTTAAATACACTTTTTTATTGAATAAATTTATTTGAAAAAAAACTTATTAAATATTTTTTAAAATTATAAAATAATTAAAAATTTAAAAATATATAAAAAGACATATTTTTTTTTTTATTAATTATAAAAAAAATTAATTTAATAATAAAATATATTTTATAAATTATTTTTTTTAACCTTTTATTTATAGTATATTGTATTTACATTATAAAATTATTTGTAACTAATTTTTATGTAAAATATCATTTAATGTTTTTTATATATATTTTTTTATAAATATTATTTATTAATATGTTTTTTAAAAATTTAAAGTAAATTTTTTATATAATTACAGTAATTTTTACTTTATAAAATGCAAAATAATTACATAAATATCATTTAATATTTAATAAATTTTTATAAATAAATTTATTTAATTAAAAAAATAATTAAATGATTTGAAGAAAAAAAGTTGATCGCGCATGGAATCGAACTCTGACCCGCGATAAATAAGCAGACGATTTACGGATCACGTTACGAAACTTTTGCTGCGGGGAAAATTTAAAATTTAACTTTTATAAAAGCCAAGCAAGAATTTCAAAAATTCCTATTTACTGACCATTCGGCGGAATTACAATTTAGGGGTGAAAAAACCCTAAAAAAGGGGTACTACTATTACAACAAGTCTCGATCCCAAATGAATTTCCTTAGTCGTGCCCTCTCCTTGTTAGTTCTGCCGGGAAACGTTACCTTCCCGAGTGCGTTATCGAACGACATAGTGGCCTAACACCTGGGTTATGGTTTTTGGGGGGGGATTTTGTATCAAGCAAGATCCAAATTTTCTACTAATTGAGGGTAATTTTCCCCAAAAGCAAAGGGACGTCCGTGAAGTGCTACAGCTAAAAATCGATCCCTTCCCCTTTAAAAACATCCCCGGGCTATCTTTCCGGGAGGATAATGGACCCCCATGTTGCAAAAAACTGTTGAGACTTCTGTTCAGCCCAACACATGCAACTTTTCCCCCTTTGGGCCCGCTTATTCACCGGGGGTTGCCCCCCATTGAGCACGTGTGGGGTTTGGGTTTTGGGCGGTGTCTCGCCCCGTGATCCGCGTCTTGCAGCTTCAAATGACGAACTTTTGCTGCGCATACAAGCTATATGGAATTCTCTTCGACAAGCAGACATTGTTTGACTCCATGCCACGTCGTATGGCAGCACTTATTGCAGCGCGTAATGGCTACACCAAATACTGTTTTCGGAGACTTAATATTGTTTTTTTTTTTGAAAATTTCGTCATTTATTTGTACCAATACATGTCGTTTGTGCATTTAATTCTGATGATTCCTTCATGGTGTTGCATTTTTTGCATACAGCAGTTTATAACTCTTACGATATTATTGTGTTATAAGAACGTGTTATTTTTCTGAGTATTAATAATTTAAAAAAAAAATTGTTGTTGCTTTATCGGAATTTCGCAATAGTACTTATTCTCTCTTTCTCTCTCTCTCTCACTTTATTTAAAAGATGCCATTCCAATGAAGAAGAAGATTGTTCTTGCGTCTTTGACAACCCCTTAAGAGACAACCTCGGATGGTACAAATTGTGCGTGACTAAGAACGATTCAAAATTGGGAAAGAAAAAAGTGCGCAAAAGACAAATTGGAAGCAAGTTCTTAACTTTTTTCATTCTTTCTACATGAAATTTGTTTGTATTTTAGATTCTTCACTGTTACTGTAAATTTTTCAGTGCATTAATTGTGTGTGTGTGTGTGAAGGAAATTATTGTCTTAGAAAGTTCAAGAGAGAGAGTTTGAAATAATAAAGTTAATCGAATGGCATGTAGAAAATAATTTAAATGAACTCATACTAGATAAAATATTTTCAACTATTCATAAAAAGTCTTAAAAACTTTGGTGTCCTCGAATGAAAGTGACGTCTTAAAACTTCTTGAGCCTCCGGACCTCTATACAAAAGTAAGTCCCACTTGGAACCCTTTTAAGTTGTTGCTGTTACTTATGCCATCTGATTGACAGTAACATTTGATCAAGGCCCACGAAATGCATCGCGGCTAAGGGCTAGATTTTTACGCCTGTCCGTTAGCCTGAGCTTTGAGCAGCATGCAGGTGACATTACGATTGTTCTCGGTTCCCCACAATTTTTAAGGGAGAGTACTCTGGGAGTGGTCAGAGGCCTCCCACCTCTCTTCCCCTTCCACCAACCTCACGAAAGGACTTGCAGCTCGACTGCTATTTAGAGTACCTCCATGCTGCGAAGGCACTCTTCATGAACAAACATCCATTGCCTTCTCCGGGGTTCGAACTCAGGCCCTACGGCACCGCAATCATCGTCACTAACCACTATACCGGATGGGCGGTCCCTTTTAAATAGACAGTACGCAGCATATGTAGTCAAATACTCTTACACATGGTAACTCGTAACAAATAAATAAGCGTGATTCATAATCTCACAAACATAGACACAAACCGACTCGACCTATTGCTACCTTTCGACTAAATGAGTAATGATGGAGTATAGTGGTAGGCATTGGCCTAGACACGGATGAAGGATATGACACAATAATGCCAATTTGTCACTGTGTGTTGCCAGTTGGCATATCGTTCGAAATTCCCAATTTCTTAGAGAGTACTTTTGGGAATAACATTTAAAGATTCGAATTATAATCTTATTGAGGCTGAGCCGAGAACGAGACGAGGTCTCCATTTCTGGGGCTGAGGCCGCGGGATCAGTTGATCCATACCTTAAAATGTTCTTCTCCACTTGATACACAATTCGTAAACATTACCTTTAAATCTGACGTATGACGCGAACTTTCAATACAAAAAATTAGATCGAAATTATCATATTCATTATCATGCCGGGTATAAAAATGAAAACTTAAAAGATGAGAACAGAAAAAAAATTAGATTTCTACATATATCAAAATACTGTTTATTTAAAACACATTATATACATTCTTTATGAACTTAAAAGATTGTAGTTCTAGATGTGTACTATTTTCTTCCCCTAAAGCTTGGAACAATACTTCGAATAAATGAATTCAAATTATAAGAGCAATGCACGTGTACATTTCAGATTTCTTCGTAAAAAAAGGGACGGCGAATACCTAAAAACTAAAAATTACAGCTTGAAAGTATAGGTGCGTATTATACGGCGGATTATACTGTATATTGTGCTTAAACATTTTAATATCTCCTTAGAAATTATGTATAAATGAAAGTGAATTTAATAAATTAATAATGTGAATACATTTATGCACAAAAAAGAAATATATTGTGATATTTGTTTGTTACTTATCCCTTCCAGTTTGTGAATGTTTTAACATCTTGTGCTTGTGCATCTGTAAGAGTTTATGTGTATATGGGCGGTGCAGTACACAATGGAGAGACGCAGGTATGCAAAATTTCGGAGGCTAAAACTACCAGTAATCGAGAAGTGCACATCGAAACATTTTTTAGAAGTTTGCTTCAGATATTTTTAAATTTGATGTCCAAGTGATCTTAGCATATTTTTCTGCCTGGTTTTCAAACGAAACGTCAACAAATTACGTCTATCCGACAGATCCAATTTTTTTTTTTAAATAAAGATTGACTTTGTTCTGAGTCATAAACTAGCTTGACGGTTTTCATACATTTTTAAAAATGGTACTGAAATACGTCATTTTTCAATCCCTATTATTTTAAAAAAAGTTTTCCGTTCAGAAACCCATTGATCCAAATAATACGTAATTCATTTGGTGTTGGGAATGAGAGTTTCCCCTTTTTTCTTTTAATAAAAAGAAAGGGTAGGAAATATCCATTGGTAGATTTTATGCAAATTTTTAACTACACAACCAATTACCAAGTTTTCGTATTTTTCTTTCCTTAATGAAGGGGAAAATGCTGAGCCGCTTAGCAAGGTTGTATCGAATATTTTGTCAGTGACATCATGATCCATACTTGAAGATTTATTTGGCGAGTTGGCGTTTTTTACATCTCTAAAGTTTTGTAACCTCTTATCCTCTCTTGTCATCAAGACTTGTCTGCAGCCATATTCCAACAGAATAATGCACGACCACTCGTGCAATATTCATAACTTTGATTTCTTCGCCCACAACTACCCCTCAGGGGGCTCACCTTCTTTAGTCACAATCCCGAGGTACCCTCTATTGATCTTTTCCTTTCCCAAGAGGTTTACTATCTTTGGTAAACACGGGTGTCATGACCCCGGGGTACCCCAGTGATCCTTCTCTATTTTCGACCCTCCATCTTGTCATCCAATTTCTTTTTTTACCGTCCAGACCACAGACCTATGAATGCTTGGCGCAGTATAGCCAAAACTGGCTCTTGCGCCATAAAACACCAAACTCAACTCAACTCAATTCACCCACAACTTTGCATTGCACCCTTGTTCTGCCTGTTTTTATGCTCTATTGCCATTGGACACGTCTGGATGTGGATGAGGAAAACGATTGGCCCGGCATACGACGTCTCACAAGGAGGTTTTAAAGCATGGGCCAACTAGCACCATGCCCAGGGCCTCGTCTCGTCTCGTTCTTGATTCAGTCTCAATAAGATTAAGAACCGAATAATTTTAATCTTCAGATGTTGTTCTCGGATATATTCTCCTAAACACTAGGAATTTCAAACTATATGCCAATTGCAACTATGACAAGACTGTATCATGTGATAGCCATCGTCCATGTTTAGACCTACCTCCATCCTTCCTTCCTTCCTCAGTGGCACGACAGCCCAGGGTGGGCCTTGACCATCTCAAGATCCCTTTTCCAGGCCAGCCTTCTTCCTGCTAGTATTCTCCAATTCCTAGTTCTAAAAACTAGGAGATCTTTTTCTAGGCCATCAATCCATCTAAGATTTGGTCTGCCCTTTCTTCGTGTGCCAATTGGTTGAGCATTGAAGACTTTTTAGTGGTGCGGTCTTCGTTCATTCTGATAACGTGACCTACCCATTTAATTCGTTGTATTTTGATGAAGTTAACAATGTCAGATTCTTTATATGATTGATGGAGCTTTAAATTTGATCTTCTTCGCCGTGTTCCATTTTCCAGACTCCATCATTACTCATTTAGCCGAAAGGCGGCAATCAGTCGTCAGTTTGTTAGGTTATTCGGGTTTGGGACATTTGTTTCAGGTTGCAGTTTTTGTACGAGTATTTGGTAGCGTATGCTGTATACTATTTACGTGTAAAGATCACAAGTGGGGCCTAATTTTACATAAGAGCCCAGGGCCTCAAGAAGTCTTAAGACGTCCCTGGCTATACCAGATCAACTTTATCAAAATATGGGACAGCATGAGCAGCCATTCCTCTCTAAGACATAGAAAGCTTCATTCATTTATTGGCGGGACATATAGAAGCGGTTATAGCCACACGTGAAGGCAACACTTAATATATATTTTTTCATCTTTTTAATTTCGCAGAAGGCTGTGTTTTCAATCGTTTCATAATTGTACCGGTATTTTTAAAAATAAATTCAGTTTTTTTATGTTTTTCCCTTCATGGTGTTTCATTTTGAATGGGCCAACAGTGTAAGTCAGTGCTTCTCAAAATTTCGGTATTGATGACCCAATTTTCAATCATAATTTTCATCGATAATATTCATAATTTTCCTCGATAATATTCATAATTTTCCTTCGCATACTATAATTATTATATTGAATGCAACAATAATGCACTTTGGCCCTAAAGCTACAATACAACTTTATTATAAAGTGTTCAAATTATCAAGGTAGCTATATAAATTTGGTATATAATTTTGTATATGACAAGTCAATGAGAGTCGCTTGTAATCATTGAATTTGTCTTTTATGTTGCATTGATAAATTAATTATCAAATACATAATGGCACACATACATACACACATACATGAAATCATGCACATACATGAAATCATGTACAAAACATTTTGATACATTTAAAAAAGTACATTATAAAGTTTTTTTTTATTTCTTAAAAATCTCGGGATATTTTTAATTTTTCTTTTTCAGAAAATTTAAAATTTTTTTTTTTTTAAATAATATTTTTTTTTTTGATTTTTTGAAAATTTTAACGGGGTTTTAAATTTAAAAATCTGAAGTCGATAACTTTTTGGTTATAGTTCCAGTTTTTTCATCTCATATTTATATATTATACATGTGTTTATATTCATTTTGGGAAAAAACTTATTTTTTATTTTTCCCTAACAAGAAAAAATAATAAAAAGGGATCATTTTTTTTGGTTTAATGTCTTAAGTATATTTCAGATTTCTTTTCTCTTTTTAAAAAAAAATACGCAGCGTATAAAATGACTTAATTATTTTTTTTTTTATAGGTTCAAACTGCAAAAACCTTTTTGCCTCCGCCCGGGGAAAAGCCTTTTTGTGTGATGTCACCCAGAGAAATGTTCGTAAAATAATTCAGTAATACCCTCTTTGACAAAACTATATCTTATTTATGGATTTTAAACCTCCGTTTACTGGCCATTTTAAATTTGGGGAAAATAATTTTAACCCTGAACAAATCCTACTTTCCCCCTCAAACAGATTAGTGTATCGGTTTAAAAACAATTTTTTCATTCAAAAAGGGGGAAAAAAAAAGGGGGGTTCCATTTATTTTTAAAAAATATTTAGAAATGTTCTCAAATATTGAAAAGAAAAAGTAATTTTAGGAAAGGCCTTTGTTATTTTTTTTTTTTTTTTTTTCGGGGGCACTTTTTGGTTAAATCAAGTAATCTGGGGTTTTTGGAAGCAAGTTTAATTTTCAAAATTAAAAATTTTTTAAATTTACAATATTGTAGATAATTTAAAAATTTAAAAAGGGTGAGGGGAAAAAAGGGTGTATGGATGTAATATCAACGATGATAATGTTAATGCTCTTTGATTATACTATCGTGAAGGAATAATTTTTTTAAAATTATAAATACATGGTGTAAGGAGAAAAAAGAAAAAGAGAGAAAGAAGTTTTGTGTGGTTTTTTTACGCAGCTGAATCCCCTCCCAGATCTTTGGACTCAACCGAATGAAGCTATTTTTTTTATAAAGGCCGTATCACACGTATACGTATTTGAAGCAATTTTTCTTTCAAGCAACCCTTTTGAAGCAATTTCTGCCCAGTTGCCATAGCAACGACTACGAACAACATATGAGCTGAAAGAATTGTCCGAAATTCCAGTCAGAGGGGTTCTTCGTCTCCTTACATCATAAACAAGAGGGCTGTAAAGATTGCAGACTTGGCTTCGTCAAATGCATCAGAAATGGGGTATAATATTTTTAAACAAGCACAAAATTTCCCTGTTTGACCTTCAAAAAAAGAGAAAAGGGATAAAAGAAATAAATTTTGAAATTTTTTTTTTTCCAAAGCAAAAAAATGGAGAATTTTTTCAATGGATGACGCGGCTGACGTCGGAATGTGTCTTTTTGTTTGGGAAACCCTTTCACCCTCCCAGATTTTAGAAAAATTTCCCAAAACGGTTGTTTGAAAGAAACTCGAGCTGTTAGAGACATGCATGTGTGATAAGATTTTAAGAAATAACAGGATATTAATAAACCATTTCCATGAAAAAAATCATATTGCTATTGCCGTATTATACAATGAGGAAGTTGCATAACATTGTTTAGTATTAAAATACATAAATACAAGGCACTAAAATGAAAAAGCAGCTTTACTTTTCTCTTTTCTATCTCTCTTCCCTACTTGCTCTAGGTTAACTTTACTTTTCTATTTTGGGGCATGATTATGAACCTGACTCAACCGTGAATTCAGTCGAACCCTCTTTTCCCTGGCACAAAATGGGATCCGGTTGGTTTTATCCGATTGAAAACAGTCTAAATATATGATGCCAGATTTTTTTAAGTAATATTTTTTAATATCTTATTATAAAGACACAATATAGATTTTAATTTTGTTTTTCATTACGCCATTTTAATGAATATTCTGATATAAATGGATACCAATGACTAATTGACCTTTTGAAATTTTAGTTGAAAGATTTCAAAACTTCTTTTTAATTTTTTTTTGACAAAGGGGAAACACCCCCCTCTTTTTTAAATTTTCGTTATTGTTGAAATTTAAATTATAACCTTATCTTATTTTTTTAATACGGGGAATTTGCCCAAAATAGAACATGAAAAATAGGTGTCAAAAAAAGATGCAGTTACCTAAACGGGAATGCTTAGGGGAAGAAACCCTGTTAAATTACAAGTCACCAATAAGAAATTCGTGGACTATATTCTTATTCTTGTTACTTATTTCAGTTTTATTGTGTCTTATAATTATTTATAACTGTGTTTTTCCCATGTTTTATATTATTCGGTAAGTGTAATAGTGTGCAATAATAAAGTGCATTAGAACAAATGAGAAAACAAATGCCTGAAAAAACTACACTTTGATCCAAAAAGTACACATTGTTATGTATTTTTCTAATGATTTTTATGCATTTTACTTCTAAACAAATTAAAATATAAACGAGATTCTTACTTTGAATTTTTTTTAAAAGTATGAATATATTTATCAATTCAACCATTTTTCAGAACTTGCACTGGCTTTTGTATCGAGGGATACAGATTTGCTGATGGAGATAAGGAAAAAGTCTATTCTTGCCGTTTATACTGGGGGGAATGTAATTCCCCTATGAAACTTTTCCCCTTTTTTGTGAGCTCGTAAATAGTTCCCATTTTAAAAAGTGTTTTTTCGAAACTTTATTTTAATATTGTGTGAGAATATAAATCTATGAGTAAAACTTCGTAGAGCAAATTAGAGTACTTACGTGTATAATACCATCGACCAATTCAAAAAATTCACATTTAAACAAAATAACTATCCCAAGAATGTAATAAAAGTAAAAAATATGGTTGCACTCTTTTTTTTCGAAATCGGGTTAAATCAGCTCTAAAAATCCCTTAACATTTAAAGTCCCGAAAAAATTTGGGGTTTAATTTAAATAGCTGTACAAAAAAAAAAAAATTGAATTACTTGCAAAGATTATTTTAAATATATACTGTAAGATGAATGTGGGCAAACATTTTTGCCTCGATATATAAAAAGTTTATAGAATCGATACCCCAAAGGATTTAAAAATAAATGTGAAACAAAAAAGTGCTACTACATTTTGATCGTTTTGAATATATATAAGAAACACAGATCAGCTCTTTCACACACACACAATTTCATGTGAACTCAGTTTCCTAATATTCTTAATAAAGTCTTATGTACTCGAATGTATCGAATAATCCAGAGTATATACAGTGTGTCCCAGGATCATTGGGACAAACTTTAAGGGGAGGTAAGGGACATCACAAGGATTCAGATTTATACAGTAACCCATGGTCGGAAACGTCTTCGTCTGGCTCTGGGTGGTGCTGTTCATAAGAGTATTGGAGGGGAAAAAGACCCAACTGCGGGCATTTGATTTAAAACCCCCCGGGAGGTGTATGGAGTTTTACGAACACCTAGTTTGCAAATATGCACCTGATTCACGGATGGTCAGAAGGAAAGGCATGATCAGCAGATAGATTATATTGCGAAAAGTACCTACAGAGAGATGCACCGGACTACCGGATGTTTACTAATTTGCATCACAATTTATCACTGTACTCTTTGAAGATGGAAAGAGTGTAAAGGTTTGCCTTCACGTTGCAAAACGAGATGGGAAAACTATCTTAATTTCCTTCGGGAGAGGCCCCAAAGGCTCGTACGTTTGGGACTTTGGGTTCCTTCAAACGGTATCCAACGCATTTTGTTATATGCTGGAAGTTTGAGTCACTTGTGGTCCATCCTCACTATGCCCATTACCTCGTAATGATCCATATTCACCAAAAATTTGGGATGCAAAAATTAAGGGAACATCCCGGGGGTCCGGGGCATTTTCTTTTAGATACATTTCGTGATTAAAAAAATTCTCGACTCTATCTTAATAAGATCAAGATCCCGATAATTTTAATGGTGAAATATTATGCCCGCACATATTTTTC
>BMAV01010691.1:117648-144751 GCA_019973955.1 Trichonephila inaurata madagascariensis | reverse complement strand
AAAATTTTCATTTATATTTTCATTTAACTGTAATGAAGGAAAATACTTATATTTTATGTTGCCTATTTTTTTTTTGATAAACTCCTGTAAAAATACATAACATACATATATGTGCAATTTTAATTTTTCTATTTTTGTCGAAGAAATAATTATAAGTTATGATGCTATGTTACGAAATATCTTTAAATGTGATACAAATTTAATATGTAATAAAATTATAAATATTTATATTATTGACCTCTATGCTCTAACTGTGCATGCATTATCTGGGGAATCGAATTGTTTCAAAATTGTCCTAATGTGTGGCACTCTGAATTTTTTTTGGTGGTTTGGTTTGGAACTCCACAGTTAAAATATTGCCCCCCGACCGCTGCTCTACAGTAAGATAGATCATCTTAGCCAAACAGACTGAATTCAAAATATGACGCGAAACGTCCAGTTACGGACGTTTTATTGTAATCGAAATAGTTAAAAAAAATAAGTGATCCGAAAACTAAAGCAAAGTTTTCCAATTAAAGAGTTTCCATCTTGAAAAGAGCTGTGCTTCTATCCCTAAAGGAAGGAAAGAGTCCTCTTCATTGATATGTGCGTGATAAGACGCAGTTTTGAGGATGTTGCATTCAATCAGAAAGAAAGATCTGCGGACAATTAAAATTAATGATTGAAGGAAAGTCTGATTGGAAAGTTTTTCTTCCCAGAAACTATCCACATTTACTTTATTGAAAAGAAGCTACACGATTCTCAATTTAATTATCTTAAAGATGGGGATAGAAAACTTAATTCAAACTGATGCTTCACATATTTTCACTTTTAATTAAAAGAAATAAACTAAGAGCTCTTAGGAATTCTACGTTCTGTCTTGAATTTTTGGTGGAAATATTGATCGTATGGGGATATTATTTATAAATTTAAAACTTCGAAATGTTTTAGTTTTTTTTTATTTGTTATTTTTTCGATGAAATGGCGAAGAAAAGGCTTTTATTTTCCTTATTTTTCCATTCCATTCAATCTTCCAAGGCATATTTATGTTCATTTTGGTGTACTCTCATTTTAGGCTTCTGAAAATGCAAAGCACTTAAAAATACGTATAATACGCAAAAAAGGGTTTAAAGTAAATAAATTTTATTATTTTACATTTTTTTTTTTATTTTTGAAATTTGGTCGAGTATGCAAAATACTTTAGACTTGTAAGATAGAAAGGAAAATTGTCAGGATTGTATTCAGGAATACAACATATATACATGTGTGAGTCTAACCCAAATCTCTCCAAAAAAGTTAGACTCTTCAGATACCTGGGTTTTAGTGGCGAGGAGTCTAGGGTGTTTTTTATACTTATGGATTCAGTTGCAAAGAATCGAATTAAAATAATGCAAACGAAAATGCTTCTTGAAAGTAAAAGAATTTATTTTGAGTTATAGGGAAAAGTTTACAGGAGAAGTATTTACAGGGCAATTTGAATTATAATATAGATATATTAAAGAAAGAGAAAGTTCAATAATTCCCTCTAGGAGGACGTTGGAAATCTAAAAAGCGCATTATATGTAACGGAAACTTACCGCTTGGTTAGCGCAAAACCGCTATACGTCTTCATCGAACCGTGGTTAGTAGACCTCTGCTTGAATATTATTTGTGTCGGCGTTTTGTAAGCCCGCCAGATTGAGATGATCTGGAATGCTGTTTTAATTAAAATTTTCGTCCTCTAAGAAACCTTTTACAAAATAGTTTTGTGGGATATCCTACATACGTTCATCAATATGTATAATACAAAATATTAAAAAACACTCAAGAAAAACTAATAATAAAATTATTTTGTACAGTAGCTCTTAACAAAGTGGCTAGTAATGTTTAGAACTAATAAATTAATTTATAGATCTCAATTATTCTTTTGCAGTTAACTTCTTCCTCAAAAAAATTTAACGGGTAACTTTTTTTTAAATAGCATCTACGTAAATAATATAATTTTGGTTTTATCTGTTTTTGTGTGACTAAATATTTGCTGTTTTGCGTATAATCTGTGACTATAAATTTTAATACAGTATAATTCTAATATAAGGTCAAAACAATGAACAAATTACGGAGAATTTGAGAAAATTTATAGCCAGATCCAATCCCAGTATGAAATGGAGCCCTACATTTAATTTAAATTATTTAGACTTAGGATTGAAATAATAGGGTTACTTATGTTTTAAGACACCAATCTTCCTCTTTTGTTCTCAAATTATGGGGGAAATTAGGAATTTTTCTTTATAAAATAACAGGAGAGAGATTAACCAAAACACTAAAGAATGAATATAAATATAAATTTAAAATAGAAAGAATTTACTTGCCTTAATGTCTGATGCGGTTTTAAAAGTAACGACGCGAAAAAAGTATAATAGCAAAAGCAGTTAATGATATGTGGAGTTAATGAAACATGCAAACTTAACTTAAAACTGAACTAATATTTAAAGAAAGGAAAGTGAAACATATTGCGCAACTTTTTTTTTTTTATATAAAACAATGTTTTTTATTTTAGTATTAGAGAATATGTTATTTATATGATAATCTATATGACATCTAATTAGTAAAAATTATGCACATTTTTTAAAAGTAGTGGAGTTATCCGTAATGAGAGGAAAAAAAAGAAATAATTTTTGCAAGTTACTACTAATTTTTATTATTTTTATGATATATATATATATATAGTGTTTTACTTTAAAACGTTTTAAATTTGTTAAAATTGATCTTTGAGATATTCCCGTTTTGAAATTTTGATTACAATTAGTAATTTATTTAGTATGATTCTATAAACAAGTGCACACATACAACAACAACAAAACATGCGAGAACATTTACGACGGACAAAAGTGCTATTCCTATCATCTCAAAGGATCTTAGCTTGTATACACCTATCCCGGAAGTTCGAAAACTTTCTTTACTAACATGATTTCCTAGTCATAACATGCTGATTGTTCAGATCTGGTAGATGATGCAATATTGTATCATCTCACCTCAAATTTTACGACACTTTTTTAAAAATTAAAATTACAGTTAAAATCACATCGGCTGAAATAGTTTAGGGGGAGGGTAAATAAAATGAATTGAGAGAGTTTCAGGGACTGTCTTAGAGTAACCATTTCCTAGGTTTTAGCTACTTCTGATTTTTTCAAGGTGTTGAGGTCTACCCAGTGGGGTAATGTGTTGAGCTAAGAAAGCGGTCTACAATATTTTTTTTATTATATAATAAATACGGAATATGCACTTACCTACATAACTAAAATTAAAAAAAAAAAACACTTTTAAGACGGAGTTTAAAGCAAAACGCAAGATACAAAACCGTAGAATAGCCACAAATATAATAATATCAAATGATGCATTTACTGTCAAATAATTCAAAATACATTAAAAAAATGGAACATTTTCATTTAAAGTTAGTTCTTGTAGTTATAGTCACTAGAAGACTCTTAATTTTCATATTGCCAGCCAATTTTGAATATTTCGGTATATAATTACTAAATACTAATCTTTAGGCAGAGTCAACCTAAAATGCCTTGACGATCCACTAGTCGATTGCAATCGATTTAATGCCCACTCCGATCTTAGAGGGCTTAGAATCATAATGAATTCAAGAAAAACCCTTTCATGAAAATTGAAACAGCGAGTCATTAAGTGCTTACACACACACACATATACTTTATTTAGATAAATTTATCTCATTATAAGTTATATTGCGGTAGCCAAAGCGAAACAAACAAATAAATTCTCCTAATAAGTAAAGCAGATCACTTCCCTCCAAATCATATCCGCAGAAAACACCAACTTCAGCAGCGCAACCCCTCTAAACAATTCATGAGGGGTACTTATACAGAATTCCGGAATGCGGTTTCCAACAGGAAAACCCAGGAGTTCAAGAAGCGGGAAAAAGCAATAAGAAATGTCATTATGTTCCTGGAGGAGTAGGAATAGTTTGGCCCACTTCCAAAGTGAAAACCGGCCTCCGCTGCCACCAAAACGTGGAACATGAAACATGGCGGTACGTGCCGCGCAACCCCGCAGATTTCTTTGGGAACAGGGGAGTAAGTACCCGAGGAGCAGTTACGGGAGCAAGATCTAATGAGGAGTAAATGGAGGCTCGTGATGCAAGGTGCTTGTGCCTTAGAGATTTTTATGGGCTCGAAAGATGTTTCAATAACTCCTCGTCTGGAGGATTAGACATTTCACGGAGGATGTCACTCGGTGATTGGGTTACGTGTTAATGGGATGTTTGAGAATAATGCGCGTGTCTGCGATACTGAAAATTTCATTTTGTTGATCATTGTGTTGTTGGATGGGTTAGTTTCAAATTAAAGTCATTTCAAAAGCTCTTTTGGACTACAGGGGAAGGAAGGAACATTACGCCAGAAAAACATATCTCATTCTTCAAGAATGCAGCACTCCGCAATACGTAAAAGTCTTTAATTTTTATCCCTAGGAGAGCCTATTATTCTATAATTATGTCTTCTACGGAAGCATAATGTTGTTTTATACTCACTATAAAACAACATTAAGGCTATTGACAACAGATCTCGTCATTCTGAACCTCGGTCAAGTGAAGAGGAGGACATTTGAGAAGACACCAACCTTTTCTAACTTTTTCACCGCAACAAGAGAGACATTGAACCTCTATAGATTTAACGGGCATCGGTCCCCACTACAGGTAATGATGATGATGATGAGTTTGGTGTTTTATGGCGCAAGAGCCAGTTTTGGCTATACTGCGCCAAACATTCATAGGTCTGTGGTCTGGACGGGAAAAAAAAGGAGAAATTGGATAACAAGATGGAGGGTCGAAAATAGAGAAGGATCACTGGGGTACCCCGGGGTCGTGACATCCGTTTTTACCAAAGATAGTAAACCCCTTGGGAAAAGGAAAAGATCACTAGGGTACCTCGGGATTGTGACACTCGTACCTACCTAAAGAAGGTGAGCCCCCTGAGGGGTCTCCACTACAGGGCACTAGGACTTCCGTGGCTCTAGGACTCGAACCCGTGACTCTCTGGGCACGGATTCATGAACGAAACTATTAGGCTTCTCCTGGCTGTGTGGAAGCAAATCTGTAACTCTTGGCTGAATGGCTCAAGGTCATCGAGTAATCCCTCCTCTCAATTGTGAATAAT
Organism: Trichonephila inaurata madagascariensis; assembly: GCA_019973955.1. NCBI lineage: Eukaryota > Metazoa > Arthropoda > Arachnida > Araneae > Nephilidae > Trichonephila > Trichonephila inaurata. The sequence continues at coordinate 139,616 of BMAV01010691.1, read as the reverse complement.
GATTTATCTTATACAATGCTGGAAGCGTGTTAAAAGAGTTACTGTTTTATGGTGTAAAAAATGTCTTTTATATATTTTTTTTCGTTTACTTATAATTGTTATAATTTAAATTGCTACATAAATATGAACGATCTAAGATAACGATCAATAGATACCTCTTTTTCACGAGATAAAATACATATTAATATCAAAATATGTCAATTAAAATGTATATTAAATTTCTTTAATCATTAACCTTCTACTGCAACTTTTACATTAAAAAATAAGCAAATGGTTTATTTTTTATGCCTAATTGATTTTACAAGTTCTGTAAATTTGAAAACACTTTGCAATAGTTAACAGTAAAATATTAACCATAACAGTAGAATATTACCTTATTAATAGAATTTAAACCATAGAATAACAATGGCGGAAAACTTTGATGGCAATAAGGACGATGTCTCATTGATTTGTTTTATTGCTACAGAGGCCGAATTTGGTCGAAGTTGCGCGAAGCATTTATTAATTGACGAAGAAATGTTTATCTGGGCAAGAAAAGAAACCCGAGTGCAAGAAAATAGAAAAAGATGGATTGGAACAACAAAAGGGGTAAAAATAAAGAAAGACGCTTAGGCATTCCAAAGTTCTTATTTACCAAAGAGAGCAAGCAATTAGCTCAGAGGACTTCTCATAGTAGTAAAGTAAAAAGGCCAGTGACTTTAATCAGAGGTTAAGGCACAATAATCTCAAATATTCTCATTAAGATCTTTGATAAAATAAGAACATTATTTATTCTAACATTTGGTCATAAAAATTACCTTTTTATCCACAAAATTACCGCGATTTTTTTAAAAAAATTCAAACAGAATTTGTAGCAAACCTTCTTTAGCGTTGATGTGTGGTGTGGAGAAATGAAGAGTTATCTTTAAGAATCCCCAAATTATTATTTTTTTTTTTACCTTTCAGCTATAGCTGCGGCTAATGGGGAGGGATTCAGTTTTAGTCTACTCTAAATATTTATGAGGATAGATACTTTTCATTTAATGCAGATACTTGACTTGAATTCTTGAGCACGAACCATGAGGTTACCGATTCAAACATACTATAAATTAGTCTAACTTCAACACGTCCAATGGATACCTCCCCCTCTCCCGAATTCAATGTATACCAACCCACTTGGGGTTGTTAGTTTTTGGGGGATTCAAGCAAAGTTCCACCAGAGCACGTTTTAAACACAATTTTATTTATCCCTTTTACTTAATCAACGCAACAAAAGGTAGGAAATGCACTTAAATATAACCGGAAGAGTAATCGCCTAGGTTTAATGCTATTCTAATATATAATTAAAATTTACTGAATTGATTCCTGGAGCGCTCTTGACTCCTACGCTAGAAATCTCTGTAAATATCTTGCTAAATATACGATCTCCGTTTGTAAATCTTGTCACAATTTAATCACTTTTAATCACCAACTATCGACCATCCCTGCGTACACAAATTCCAACGCTTAAATAGAAGAGATCATTTAACTTAATCTCGTCTTCTTTTTAGAGGGAAGTTTTCAACATAGTTTACAGTTAAAAAGAATAATTTTATCCAAGACGAGTAGTTGAAGATTCGGGGATATACCCTTTACAAATGGACTAAATTCATGTGACGTTATGGCCACATGATAGCTATAATCACATGTTTACAGCCAATCAATTCATAAACTCATGTAACCATGATAAATGTAATTATGTGTTTCCAGAGCCAAATAGTTCATGCACTTTTCTGTTTCCATCTTTTCTGTTTCTTACAGAAACTTTCTATTAAAAAACGTATTTATGAACAGTGGCAATGCACATAGGTAAACAAAATGAATTTGATTTAAAAAATACAATTGTAATATTAGAATTTTGTTTTTTAATTTTGTAAGACTTTATGAAAAGTTTTGATATTTGAACACCTTTACCAAATTATCAAACTTGAAATTTTTATCACAATATTTTAATGGTACAGCAATTACAACTCTAATGTCAGATTTAAATTCAATAAAGAGCCCGTGATTGCATTTATCATGTGACCGTCATGATTTTAGCCAATTTACTTAACGTTAAACAGTAGTTCTTCTTTGCATAAATCACGGTTTCTTCACAGAAAGAGGTTTACACAAATCAAACAGTTTATTAGAAGTATTCCCCTTTGCGAATTAATAGAAAAGCGTGTGAAGAAACCCCGTTACAGATTCATCAAACTTCCATTCCAATCGATTCATTTTGCAGTATTCTGGGCAATGAAAGGATTCAACTTTGAAAGACACTTGAATAGACCATTCATTTACTAGGATGGATGTTGGCATGAAAAGTCAATAGCCAAAAAATGGAGCCAAAAAAATTAAGCATGATTGCTTCTGAATCGTAGCCAATAACAATCGCATTAGAGATGGCGAAAAACCCGTTAAGCTTAAGGGATCGATTCATCAACGCTCGCTCTTTTGACCCCATTTGATTCAGATAATTTTCGAACCGATTCAAGTTCCTCCAGAATAGCTTATATTCCGCGTCATTTGACGTTCGCAAACGATTTGAAACCATTCCATGCCTCTCTTTAAATTAACAACGGTTACGACAATTGTAGGGTTTTGAAATTGCTACTATTCAAAGATAAGGGGAGCTAGAGCGTTGGAACCTTTTCTGTATCTTTTGAGTTTTGTAGGATTATACAGCTGTCAAGCCAACTTGTGAATATGTGTTGAAACTTGCGTGCATAATGAATCAAGTGATCCTTGCGCACATATAGATATATCTTTAAGAGAGTGATAGTATATTAAATATAAGCACACACACACACACACACACACACACACACACACACACACACACACACACACACACACACACACACACACACACACACACACACACACACACACACACACACACACACACACACACACACACACACACACACACACACACACACACACACACACACACACACACACACACACACACACACACACACACACACACACACACACACAAAGGACCAGATTTTTACAATATAACGATTCTTAATGTATTCGCTTACCGCAAAATTGTGGATTTAACACGGGAGCTGTCACGCAGGGTACAAAGTCACCCAAAGCTCATGAAATCTCTTATTCTGGGGAAACTATTATTTTTTAGATATGACCCAGTCAAAATATCCTCCTATATGATAATCTCCACGGGAACTAAAATGTTTTTATCACATAGCTCCCTCTTTTTTGGAAGTGGCAAGCGTATTTTGAACAATCTTAAGGAATTTGGAGTGACTGAGCAGCCATTTATATTCCAAAATATCTTCGATGAACACAGGCTACATTTTCCCCTGTGAATGACTAAGTGGCTTTTATTGCTGTGTTGTACAACTCAGGGCTTCTAAATGCAAATGAATAGAATATAAAATAAGAAATGTGGATCCGTGGTCTCTATTTCATGAAAATGAAACTTATTAAGAAAGGGAAGAACCTGACGAAAAAATGCATATTAATCAGGATAGCGAAAGTAAATTTGAGAAAAGCGGGAACATAAAACGAAAGGGAAATTTTAAATTGCTACTTAAAGGACTACATTAAGAAAGATCCCCAGTCAAAAAGACACAAGCAAGAAAAAGTTCAACAAGCTGCTTGTCGATCGTCAAAGAACAATAAAATTACAATAATTTGAAAGAAATATGACAGCTTTGCCTACAAATATCATTCCTGTAATGTTAGCGAAAAGTGTCTGTGGTTCGTATCCTTTGTTAAAGTCACGCACATCTGAAATATTTTAATTCAGTTTGATTGTATATTTCCCTTAAATTATCACAGAAACATTGGAAGTCCTTAAAATTAGGTAAATATGCTTTCTCTTAATGAAATTATTCACCGGAATTACGAATTTTATCGTTTACAATAAAAATAATTATAAAAAACGGTTGGGTAACTCAGTTACTTTGCGCAACCATTAAGGTTATTATAGAATTCGTGCCTGCTCCCTGATTAAAAATAAAATCTACTGTGTAAAAAATTTAAGTGGATAAAAAGGCGGAAATCGGAAAACAGCATGGATCGGGATTGATGGTAGTGCTAGGAAAGAGCGCTAAATTATGAAATGTTACACAGTATTACTCACTACTCTATACTCACCAATCAGTAATCCTCACCTTTCATTATTCATATTGTAGAAAAAAATATTTCGGGTCTAAAATCACTTAACCAAAATGAAATCCAATTTCTCAAAAATTCAGCTCCTTTGTGGCTGTATGAATTTTTGAGAACATTTTTTTTTTTACTTTTATTCTAATCTCCGTATCATAAAACATCTTTTCAGCACAGGTAAATTCCAACTGATAATATTTTTTTCTCCATATAATCCCGATCTAACCCTATATCAGGGGGAGCGAACCTTTATGGACTAACGTGCCATTTTTTCTAAAGAAGTGTTTAATGAGGTATAGACGTGCCGTCAAATAACTTTGACTTGTGGTTATTGAGAAAATAATAAAACTAAATACTTTACAACACAAAACTCTATTTACTACGAAAAAAATACCTTTTGCACTGTATTATATTAAATGTTTTAGTTATACGTGTAATTCAAATTAAAGAGTAACATTAATGTTACTTCTGTTGTTGCACATTGGATGAGAAATACCATATTAGGATTGTAAGATGTTACTTTTTGTAGAATGCATGCTGAATTGGAGTCATCTGTCAAACGGTTTCTAAGCAATTAATTATTTTTGCTGTGGTTCATTTTTTTTACAAGAGAGTTTGCGATTTTTTTCGAAATACCGTTTTTACAGGCGATGTTCTGCATACCCTTTCCAGAACATAAAACACACACTGCTTTGTCGCCTTTGCTAATAATGCCATGTTGCTCGGTCTACCAAATTTGAAATGCTCTGTTACACTTATTATTTTGCACCTTTTGTTCTTTCGCTAAACTAGCCATATCAAATGACAGTTAAAAATCGTAAATATAACACAGATGAACCTTAAAATACAGTTGTGTGTCAATGAAACTGACTATGCTATGCGTATGCAAACTTTACAGCAAAAGCAATTGTAGTCTACGCTGAAACTAAGCACTGGCGTAGCTAATACTGAGTGAGCCCTGTATCTAAATGTCTTGGGGGCCCTTAACATTTGATGATCTTTTGCTTGCACATTTTGGGGCCCCTAAGGATCGGGGGCCTTATATCCTTGATATGGCGGTAGGTATGCCCCTGTAACTAAGGGAAGACAACGAGTGTGCTCCCTGCCACCGATCATTCGCTTTGTTCGTAATACTTCATAGTGAACTTAGAAAGTTTTGAAATGAAATAAAAATCATTTTGATCATTGGCGTGCCGAAAACAGTGTGTCGCATGCCATCAATGGCACGCGTGTCACTGGTTCGCCATTTCTGCCCTATATGCACCTCACACTTTAAGTGAGCCGCAATTATGCAATTATTTATAAATTTTCAGCAGTTTTTTTCCTTATATAGTTTATTAAACACATATACACCTCCCCCTCCTAAAAATCCCATGCTTAAATTTTAATTTTAAAAAAAATTCACGTAACTGGATTTCTTTAAAAAAATAACCAAGGATTAGTTTTCAAATCTACCAATCTCTTTCGCTAAAGGGTTTTGGTCCAGAAGTGTTCTTTCTTATTATTCTCAAATTTTGATCAACATAACATATTTAACAATACTTATATTTAATACTAGTTTTTTTAAACAAGCACAATGAAGCTTACATTACAAACATTCAGTCTTACTTATTAATGATATTAATAATTTAAGGACTTAATACATAATGATATACAAAACATTTTGCGTCTTATCTGAAAAGAAAAAGAATATACTTTTATTTAGTTTACGGAGAAATAAGTTCAATGGCATGAGCTAAAATTTCAGTTACATTTAATGTGAAATACATCATATAATTATATTTATTTCAAAGAATTGGTATTTTTACCACTGCAGACCTTGTTCATCCTCCAGGAGCTGGTGTCTTTTAGTGCGGCACCTTATAGGTGGTAAATTAATCACCACAAAGCAATTTTGACGCTCAATGTCCTCCCCAGAGGATAGCACCTCAACTCTGATGATGCGAATTCGTACCAGGAATTTAATTTTGCCTAGAGCAACCAAGCCAAGCAAGCACTCCAAGCGTCTTTAGCATACCATATAATCTTACAACACATAGGCGCTGTCAATTTTCAGCATCATGAAAATCCACCGACTTGGACCTGGGTCGAACCCTCAATCTTGGGTGTACAAGGCCAGTGACAAACCAACTACGCCAATCAGCCGGTCTAATTGTATTTATATAGTACAATATTTATACAAAGGATTAAGCATGATCAGCCTTCTAAAAATTCAATAAATTTATTGACGATTTCTATACAAGATCATACATTTTATACAACAATGTACAACGTCACACTCATTACATTTATCGACATCGAATGACTAAATTCATGTGCGGTTATAGTTACATAATAAATACAATAACGTGTTATTACCAGCCAATCAGTTCATAAACTCTTGTGACGTCATTATCACATGATAAGAGTAAATACGTATTTCCAGATAATTAGTTCACGCTCTTTATTGTTGCCAACTTTTTCATTTTGCAGTAATTTTCTTTTAAAAAATACGTATCTATCAAGGATAAGAATGAACATAGAAAAAAAAAATTCGCATGATTTAAAATTACACATATAATACAAGAATTTCTTTTTTTCGAATTTTGAATTATTAATATTTGAACTTGCTTATTAAATTATCTAGTTTGAAAATTTATTGAAACTTTAAGAGTAGAAACAAGTACAAATCTAACGTCAGTTTTGAATTTAATGGAGAACACATGATTGCATTTATCATGTGATTTCATGGATTTAGTCCACACTTCATAATTTTTCCTCGCTCGTTACTAGGCACACACAACTTCGCAAAAAATAAATAGGTGTTGCCATTCTACTTTTATTAATTTTTCAAATGTACTTGTGTTAAATAACTTTTTAATTAAATTTCATTATTCAAACGGTTTTCCTTTTCAATTAATGCTTTTTAAGTATTTTAATAATAGTCTCGGAATGGGTAACTTCACAAATATATATGTCTTATTCAGTAGAGCACACAGGAATTTTTCAAGGGGGTCCGGGGTCGAAAGCTCACCCATTCTTGTAACATGGTATTTTTGATTTTGTCGATTTTCAGGAACAAAACACAATAAAAAACTAATTATTGAATAAATAATTAGCATTAATTAATAAAATTAATCATTAATGACAAATATTTAATTAAATTTTACGTATTATATACTTAGAATTATAACCAATCAGAAAAAAATCAAGGGCTTTGGGGAGGGGGTCCGGACCCCCAGGACCCCTCCCCTTGTGTGCACCACTGGTCTTATTAGCTACAAATATTACAATACATATCAATATTTAACTTTATTTTTAAGAATTATCACGTGTAAAACTTTTAATATTTTCTGACACTAAGACTAAATAAGGTAATTCCCAGTCTATAAGGGTTAATGTACAGTTATCATTTTCTTGCTCTCATTAAACAATTATTTAAGGTTAGAAACCATAAAAAATAAGGGTCTTGCTTTAAGAGTAAATCTCATGTTCCGGAAATGTATGCTGTGGAAAGTTAGAATCTTTCAAACATTTTAAATAAAATTTCTGTTAAGCATATTTTATATTTCACAGGGAATGAAAGAAGTTGTATTCGAATTGAAAACATTGTGTACTCGTAATTTAAATATAAATGAAAAACTAAAAATACAATTTCAATTTCGATATGAAAGTAGACTGATAATTTTTTATAAATTATTCTTTAATTAGGAATATTTATAAAGCACAAAATCTTTAATGCCCGTAATTTTTAAATTATGAACATTAAAGTAAGTAATTAAAGTAAAGACTTACAGTAAATTAAGAAAAAAATACGTTTTCGAGAAATTAATTGAATTACAGAATGATAATGAGAATTTAATGTCATTAATAAGTTTTCATGGCATAATATCTGAAATTTTATTTAGTGAATGATATTTCACAAAACTCATTACCACACATTTCCTTATAAAAAGAAATAAACAATTAAGCACACAATTTTAAGAATCCGAGAATTGAGAAAGAAGATCATTTTAATTTAATTCTGAAAATTACTAATACTTCAGGAAAAAACAAAACTTTTTGCTAAGTATATAAGAAGTTTAAATTTTAAGAGAGTACAGAGTTTTTTTCTTTAATATTTTGCATTTTTTTGTTTTTGATTTATTTTTAAACATACTTTTATCCAAGCACGCATTGACAAAAGATATGTCGGAGAGCTAGGCAACAATTAAGTTTTTTTTCTTGGGACTTTTTTTTCCCTGACGAAGTAATCATGGTCGAGAATTCAGGGCCAACATTATTTCTGTTGAAACTTAGGTTCCCGTCATGTAGAGAGGCTGTTTCTTGTTGATGAGGTGTGAAAAATTTGAGAGTACTATTTACACGTTCTACTAACTCTCTCTCTCTCTCTCTCCCACACACACACACACACGCACACAAACGCATTTAAAAGACGCATTTCACTACAATCGAGAAAAAGTCTTGATGAGTGGAAACTTTTAAAAACATTTTCCAATTATATTTGAAATTGGGGAATATGTTCAAGAACACCTTAACTTTTTTTTTCTATTGCGAATAAAAATTGAAAATATTTCTAAATAGTTTTATTTAACTTTTTTGCAAAATTAGATCAAAAGAGGTTGGAGACTTGTATGAACTTATGAAGGAGTTTTAAATAGGTTATTCCTTAAGTGTAGGTTGTGCCTTATTGTTGCGTTTTTATGCTTAGTATTTAATAATTGGTCCCTTTTTTGATGCTGAAGAATTACGTATGAAACAGAAAACAAAATTTAAAAAAAACGTTAAACATATTTAAATGAGTTCACAATTATAGGACTTATGTTAGCTAAATGGGTTCCCACGCACGTACACACTAGCACACAAAATGATATTTAGTACACTTAATGTAATATTTCAATTAATGAAAAAAATTTAAAGAAATTTAAGTACGTTTAGAGAAGAAAATTGAATTCATTTTACTGTTAATAATTCTTAAGAAATTATATATTTTTTCCTTAAGTATTTTCTTCATATTTTCTTTTTCTTCACTAAATTAATAAAAAAGGAAGTAAAGAATATATCTTATGTTGAATTAAGTATGAAGAGAGTGATTTATACAATTTCTGCATAATTTGAAATATGAAGTGAAAATAAATATTTTAAAATGTAAGACTGTGGAACCTAAAACACTTATTGGTATAGGATACAGATTTACAGATTTGGTATGGGATAGCAGGAATGACTTAAGAAATAAAAAAAAAAAGAAACGAGCCTTACAGTAGTCGCATATGATGTGTAACATCTGACATGTTGTCGTGGTAAATACGCAATAGTAACTTATATCCTGAAAAAAAAATGAATCGGGTACGATTGGAAATAATTTTCTATCGAATAACTATATCTTTAATGAAAATTTTATTTAATTAACACAAGGAGTAATGCAATTTTTAATCAAAAATAAATAATTTTGTTCAATTTGGGGAAGAGCTGAGATAACAGACTTATGATAACTAAAATATGACACATATACTTGTGATTTCAAAGTATTTAAAAACCGTTGAAAAATAGCATCAATAACAGTACCACTATTAGTTGTCAAAATATTAAGATTTGTGTTCATTTCGAACTTGAGTTCAACATTCAAAAAAGCTATAAATGGCTCAGCTTTTGGCAAATTAATGTTACAATTAAAACCACCACTCAAAATCATGGGAAACGAGTGATAGGTTTTTTTTTAAAGATCAGAACCATCTTCGGTATATCCCTTTAAGACCCGAATTATTTTTATCTTTAAATATTAAATTCTCCTGGTTATTAATACTATATGGACCCCAATGACACTGGGAAAAATACTAAGAAAATCCCCTCCTCCCGGAACCAAATTGTTACGTTGATCGGGGTTTGAAGATTTTATGCAAAACAGTCACACAGAAAAATAACAGTTCTTTAAAAGCGATGCGAATTTATTATCGGAAATCCAATTCTTTAAGTACAGGACTCCACAGTAATATTCCCAGAGTAAGTCTCCGAAGGTCTTCACATCTTCAACAGCAATCAAACACAATTATTAGTGTTTATAATACACGTATGTAAAAGATTATTCACAAGCACAGCCGAGCTAATCGGTAATCAAAACAATGCTCACTAATCACGGGTTGAATCAAGACTGACTCGTTGCGGCTAGCACCGCTCTATTTATAGACCCAGTGGAAACTTCCAGAAAAATCCGCACGCGTCACAGAGCATGAAACTATTAGAGAAATCCACTAATTTCTAGAAGAATCCAGAAGGTTCGGAACTCGCCAACATGAACGCCAATGTCGCCAAAATGGCGGCAAACTTGGTCACCAAATATGATGTCAACTTAACTCTATAACCAAGATCTCGCCAAGTTCCCATTGACGTCACTTCCTGTTACCCATTTCCGTCCCTTTTCACGAAATCACTCCGATAAATATCCAGCAACCAAGAGGAAAGATGTTACACATCAAAAATAGAAACAATGAGACTTCACTGCCATATCAAAATCATTTGACATCAAAACGTGTTAAGTAAGATGCTGAATTAAGAAGAAACTGTTTGAAGATAACGAGATATATAAAAAATTGATCTCAGAATTGTTTTAATGTCTTGAATATTTTGATTCTGTTTTAAGATCACTTATTTCTGATCACGCATAAATTAAGAAGATAAATGTCAATCAATTTAATAAAAGATATTCAATATTTTATTAGGTTTATATTTTCATCCAATAAGAAACTCTTCATTTTTGTAATACGCTTCGAAAATTAAGTTCATTATTGGTAAAAGCAGGCATGAATGGCAATATACATAAACATGCAATCTTTCTACTTAATGTATAAATATATTACTTGATTTTTGTCTGTATGAATGTAATAAACCTTTAGTAAATAGGTTTTTGTTTTGAAGCATGAAAATATATTTTAATGTGATAAGAGTGGTAAAATGGCTACTTTTTGCAAATACTTTTAATGGATCTAACTCAAACTGTGTTAAATGATGTAAAAAATTTGGATAAAACTGATAACGAAAACTGTGATGAACATGAAATACTGATATTATTGTTTAAGCAATATCTTTATAAAACATATATAAAGAACATTAGTTAGAAGAGTACAAAAATAAAGCAAACCAGAATTCGAAAAATATGATTAATTAAATTTTAGTTTTTTCCTATTTTTTAACTAAAATATTCCGTTTAATTTGTCATATTTTTATTATAAGCGTTATAAATTAATTTTGCTCTCCTTTTTAAAATAGAAACTTGTATAGCTTTCTTTACTTTTTTCCCAGACATATTTCTCTAATAGAAAAATCAAATTTCATTGAAATATAAATCAAAATTAAAAACACAAAAATGTTGAATACTGAAAAAGTAAGTAAAATTTTAAATTCGCAAGATTTTATTAAAAATATTGAAATGGAAGAATTATTGGTAAGAATATTAAAGAAAATAAATTTATTTCATAATTTTCTAGTAAAAAAGTCTTCAATCATATTCAAACACATTTATCATTTAAAATATCTTTTATTAAAATTGGAATGTCCTTTTTAAACAGATATTTTCTACAATTAAAATACTTAATTCCTTTTTATGTAAGTCATAGAAACATTAAATTTGTAATTTATATAATAATAACTTTATTTCGAATACTCTACACTTGTATTAAGGAAAAAAAAATTCTGTAAGAAAATAAAAAATGAAAAAGGAAAAAAAAAAGTGTACGCAAGTTTATCTAAATAAACTAATACTCTACTATATCACTTTTTAATACCCACCAATAGAAAAAAATCTTCGTTAATGGAAAAACATCTTTAATTCTACTTTCACAGACGACATATGTAACGAGAATCTTGAATCTGATTGGTTGAAAAAAAAGATACACATAAGAAAATATCTTATTTAAAACTCTAAGGAAAGATTAAATGAAAAAGAGAAGAAGCAGAAAAAAGTAGTCTAGTCGGTTGAAGAGATTTAAAATGGAGAATGGAAAACCAAAATATTCCTTCGATTTTTCACAAAAGAAAAAAAATTACAGAATAAAAATGAAAATAAAAAATGGCTATGGAATCTTCAATCTATATGCAAATCCATTTTACACAAAAGGAAAAAACATGTCTCTTCTCTCTTCAGAAGGAAGATTTTTATTTTTTTCCCTTTATGAATACACCAAAGGCATTTTTTGTTTGAAATAAAACTTCATATTTCAAAATTGTGTCCTCCTTTTTTTAATAGTTGCTTTTGTTATTGAAATAAATGCCTTTTTATTTTTTATTTCGAGACCTCGGATAAAGCTGCTCGACTTATTAAGGATGTATGAAAATTACCTTTACGGTTATTTTTCCTGCTTTTCATTTTAAAGTCGTGTCCCTGTATTTTTATACGGCACGAGTTTTCAATTAGAATTGAACATCTTGGGAAAAAAGGAACTTGTTATTAAAATCTAAATGCAATGCTAATTATTTTTTCTCTTGTAAATGGCTGCTTTTAAAAGCAAAGGAAGCTATTCTTCGTATTTTAATGCAGAATCCATTTTTCGGTTTGTTGGTTTATTTGAAAGGGAAGGAAATTTTGTGTAGAATATAAAACTATCTGAATTGCCGAAAATGATAACTACATACTTTTCCCCTTGAATAACTAGATTATATTTTAATAAATGTATAATAATTTAATTAAACAGATTTTGTGCTGACTTGGAAATGCATGTTATTTTGAAGAATTATTCATAAAAGCAAACTCTATTATGTTAATTTTACTGTGTTAATTCAATGTCCATTTGAATAATTCATTACTTATTATATATCTAATGCTAAGATAGTTATATTTTTTAAAATCATGGTTTTGATTTATAACATCTTATAAGAGACATAGATTTGATGTTGAAACAATTTTAAAATGGTTGGATATGAAGTCATTATTTATAGGAAATTTCGCATACAATTTGAATTAAAAATGTCCCATCTCTTACAGTATATATAAATTTAACTAACTTAATTTTTATATTTTACTTTTTTTCTGAGAGTCTTAATTAAAAGGAATCATTATTGCTTATTTAAATTCTAGAGATTGAACTTGTGCTATATACATTTCAAAGATAGACAGTTGAACACAGTGAGTGTTTATTAACGTCACCTTAGAGTGACGGAGCTTGTAATTATGAACCATGATCAAGTGACAAGGAAGACTCTAGAGCCGTCACTTCCCTCTCCTACTTACCACACCACATCAACGGGAGGACATTGAGCCTCGACAGATTTAACATGCATTAGAGCCTCTCTGCACAGCGGGTCTTCAGCGGTACTAGGTTGGAACTCATGACATGCCGGCTACCCGAGCTCGTGGAAACAACCTCTAAGCTACTTCAGGCACTATCAAGACAGTGAAGTCTGCTACGGCATTGCTAAGGTGCAGCACTGTTGAGGTCGCTGTTAAGGCCGGATCACTCTTGTGAAAGGCTACGTTAATGCGATATTGGGATGCTCGTAGGTATGAGTCTTGATAGGTCACTGTAGGTCTAAGTGAATCTGGAAGTCGATTGGAGAGAGAGTCCATTGGAGTCTACCGGGGTGTCGTAGAGTGTTGAACTCTGTAGAAGTGTCTCTCAAGCGTCTGTGAAGCTCCTTAGCGTATCGAGAGTCTCTGGGTTTCCCCTTTTGAGTGTCTATTTAGAGGAACACGTCACGCCCGTGAAGATAACACGTGAGGCAGAATCATTTCTGACCTATCCGGGATTCTATTCGGCTATTGGTCCTAGTAACCCCTCACGCGGTGGACTGTGAAGCCGGAGAATGGCGTAGGAACTGCGCTGGTCACTTCTCTTTCGGCTGGATCAATGGAGGTCAAAGGTTGACTTGCCTTAGAACAAAAGCTTTGGTGTGTCCAATCTCGGATATTTTTCCACGCGAAACTTGACCGTTGAGACGTCACTAGTTCCCTAATAGGAAATGGGTCCTTTGGTGGTGACCACCGCAAGTCTATTTAGTTTAATCAAGCAATTTAAAAATATCTGCATATTATGAATTTTGTTTTGTATGTTGGATAGAAATAGTGTTGTTTAACTTTAAATAAAAATGTTAGTCATCAACTATTATATACAATACGCATATAAACAATTGAAGCATTTGAAAAACCGTATGATTAATTGTAATGTATTTGTAAAACGACATGAAAAGAATTGTAGATTATGAGAATAATTTTTGCTATATTGCTATTAGGATTTGTAATTAATGTTGATATTTTTGTTCAGAATGTTAAGGATTTTGTTTTTTGTTTTAAGAAAACTATTAAACCATTATTTTTCAATTAACACTTCAACATTAATATTTTAAGATATATGCTAATGTCTTCCATTAATTAATAGAGAAAAAATAATAATCATGATTCATTTTCATTACAAATAATGGATATTGCTTCAAAATAATAATATTCTTTTAAACAAAAATCGTTACAATTAGGAGTATTGAACTATGAATTCTCTTTTTCATTGCAGAGAAATACCTCAAAATAATAAAATATAATCAATGAGAGATAAAATCCCTCAAATGTATGAGTACAAAAAAGCGTGGAAAACAAGGGGAAAATATAATTTACTGGAATCTTTGATTCAGTATTCCATTCTGAAAATGATAGAAAATAGTGATTGTCTTAGACAAAGATTTAAATACAAGGGTAAAAAAACGTCGATGCACAAAGATTAAAAAAAAAATGTTTACTGTTCAGAAAAAATTTAAAAGATTTTTTTCTGCGTATTGAATGAATAAACAGAAATTACTTTTTTACGATATTAGAATCAAACAATTTAATAAAATTTTCTTTCCGTTCTACATTCTAATTTTTTTTAAATCGCTAATTAATGGATGAAAAACAATCTAATTTAAAAAAGACCATCAGTGTATTTAAATATAATGGAAATGAGAATTAATTTCGAAGAGAAGAACAAAATGAGAGATTAAATGATTGAAAAAACATTCTTTTGGGATATTTTCTGTAATTAGCAATGTTATTCGAGTAAAAATCTCCAATACGTTGCAAAACATCACATATTTAAATTATAATTATATGCATTTGAAAAAAGGAAAAAAACTCCCTGACAATCAGGAAAAAAATGTTTTTTATAAGCTAATTTTCCATTTAAAACGGAATTAATTTTTCTTCGGAACAATTTTTCATATTTTAACCTCAGATTACAAAGCAACGTAATTTGCAGTAAAAAAAAAAATGTGATTAATATTTATGAATGTACTTTTTTCTGTTTTTATTTCACCCACAGAGATTCTTGCTTTAAATATTTTTTTCAAAACGTAAATTAAAAATAATTAAATATAAAAGCTAAATTTTGTATTGTATAAAAATACTGGTAAAATACTAAAAAAAGAAGCATTATAATTATGTTGTTGAAAAATTTGAAATGAAAATCCATTATATAAAAAAAAAAATTCTAAAATAGCATTGGTTATGATTTCTAGATACTTAGATAATCTTGATTTACCATTTTCGACTTTCAAGAAATTCAAAATTCCAATATTGCTAAAAATTACATAACTTTTAGAAGATACGAATTACAAAAAATCATGATGTTTGTTCTTCTGTATTTTATGAGGTAAAAAACAAAACACACACACAAAAAGAAAAACACTGTACAGTGAAAATCGTTTAACACGAAATTGAAGGGACTGAAATATTTTTTCGTGTGTTAAAGGATATAGCAAAAAATATATATATTCGACAAAAATAAATTAGAGTTCCTCTTTTTTTATAGGTAAGTATAGATGCATGTATTTAACAAAAAGCAAGGAACCAAAAATATTCGCAAGAAATGAAATTTGATATAAACTTTTCAAGTTTTCTTGGAAAGAGTAAAACATTTATTGAGTTTTTGAAAAATAATCTCATATTTTTCTTTGTATTGCCTTTTTTGGCTTCAAATTGTCAACAAATTGTTCGATGTCATTCATTTTGTTATTCATTTCCCCCACTGAAATATGCGTGTAAATAACTCTGCATACTTTTCATGATGTTCCTCATTTCGGATGACGTGGGAACATTTCATTTTTGTCGTCGGAGTCTGCACCAACGATATTTCTTAAGCTTTGAACAAACTGCAAAATGTCGATGTTTGCCATAATTGGGAGTGTACCCACATCATAATCAGTAACTGCAACGTACTCTTCCGTTGATACAATGGAGTGGCTGATGTTTTCCATAGTTTGTTCATTCTCAGAGGGGGAATATTTTTGTGAAAGGATTTTCGTTTCGTGTTAAGAAAAAAAAAGCATGAAAATGCATAACAGTTTATCGGGACCGCTGTAGTTTTTCGTGTTAACCGATATTTCGTCTTAAGGAATCCGACTACCCAAAAATCATGATTTCTTTTAAAAAAGTGACAAATTAATTTTTTTCTTATGATTTTATTTCATAGGCAATTTCATTAGCTTTATAAAAATACCAAGTTTTTTTATTTTAAATTCTCTAGAACAAAAATTACAAGTGTTTTAGTAAAAGCAGATGCCATAGCTTAACATAAGATGTCAAACTTTAAAATGTGTTTTACTCCAAATGTGTTTTTTTCGAAAAGCTGAAACGGGACAGCGATTGCTCAATAAGTCTTTTAAATAATTTGCCGAAATTTTTCATGTATGTTCTGTATAACAGTAGAGGTGTTTCAACCTTCAGACAAAATTTACAGTTCTTTAAAGTGAATATAATCACAGTTTTTTTAAGGAATTTCATATAATAACTATGATAAAGTGCTCTAGTTTTTGTAAAAATTAAAATATCTCTTATCCTCTGAAGGTCCTTTCAAAAACTAATAGCAAAGTAATATATCAAAATTGAAAAATTGAGAATTTGTTTATTTACTATTTTTATAGAACGGGCCCCGTTTATGTAATTTTTTATCAATTTTTACCCATTTTAGTAGTAATAATTTATTTTTCTGTTCTTACTTTTAGCCTTTTGTTTCTTAAAATGTACTAAATAAATCTAAAAACCACAAAAAAAAATCTCCATATATCCATTTTTTTAAGGAAAAGTTGTCGCTAGTAGTCGGATATTTCTTAGCGTTTGTGCGTTAAGGTATCCGACTACGTTCGGAACCGTGATTTTGCAAAAGCGTGTAAATGGATAATATGTATGATATTTAACGTCACTTAGATTAGAATACATGTATAAAATTGTTTTAAGGACATTATGACAAAAAAAATTATTTCAATATATTATTTTGGCAAAAAATTAACTTAGAATAACCTTTTTTCTAAATGTTCTCCTTTTGTAAAAAAATGCTTCTATTGTATTAATATTTTGCCTGTATTCAGCTAAGACCTCTGTACAGAGGCTCAACTATAATTTTTGAAGTGCATAACTCGGAAGTCGGTTTATCCATGTTTTACGAAAACGGAAGGGAGAAATTTTAAGAAAATATGCCGATAATTATTTCAAATGGTTGTAACTCTGAAAATAATGTGAGTTTTTCAAAAATCGTGGCAGATTCTTACTTGTATTTCCTTTGAGATGAGGTGTATGCAAATAACCACTAATATATAAGGGTTGTTGCTAATCCTCCGGGGTCTGACGAAGTCAGACAAGATCCATTAAATCGTTGACTTTAAAAAAGTCCAGCACAAGAAGGGGATCAATGTAGATATCTTTGCTTGCAAGATCCACGCAACGCATTATGAACTCAGGAGAAGCCTGATGATCTTGACATCTTGCACAGATGGAGAAGATCTTTTTGCTCGCTGAGAATGAGAGGCACTTGATTTGATTACTAGCAAGACGAGAAAGTGTAGTCAGGGAGCATGCGTCACACCTGACGGCTAGGGCTAAACCGGGTCTATTACCCACATACTAATTATGAATGGAAGGCACCTTCCACTCTACCAAATATTGCGATTTTTTAAGCGGGTATAATTCCACAATGGTAAGGGCGGATGTGGAGGGAGTTGGAAGATTACAGCCCTCCTTTGCTAGTTTGTCCGTCATTTCGTTGCCGTAAAGTTCGACGTAAGATGGAATCCACTGAAAATGGATATCATGATGCAGCGATATATGTTTCAGTTTGGGTAAGATCGAGACACTGGTTTCGTCACCAACAATAAACCTTTTAAAAAGTTGTTGAAGTGAACTACGGCTATCGGAGAGAATCCAAAGATCACCGTAATTCTCTCTTCTTACATAGAAATATTTAAGTAGAACTGCAATGAATAAATGAGAGGAAGAAGGACAGACGAGAGGAATAGAAGAATTATAGGAGGCGTTGTAGAAGTGTGTTATTGAGGTCAGAGCAATCTCACCAGAAGAGATTCAGATCATACGAATTGAGTCACGTTATTAGAAATCTACTGTTTAGAGACCGAAAAATAAGTAAATCTTATTTTAAATCGTATTTGACATACTCGGGATAAGTTAGACCACCACATATATTTAATTTAATGTTGGATACTCAAAGATTGAATAAATTGGTTAAAAAGAGGATTAGTATCATGTCTCTCACTCATATCGCCTTATCACAACATTAAATCTAATTTTTTAAATACTATTAATGAAAAAATTTAAATTAAAATAAAATTTATTTAAAACAAACTACACAAATAAAGTCGTAGCAAACGATTTATTTTTAAATTTTAAATAGAATGCGTTTTATAAACAGACCAAACCGAGACATTTAAAATTGAAAAGAATGCATATCACAATTTCTATGTTAGAAATTGTCGAGGATATTTTAAATAATAATAACTAAAAAAAAATAGAAGTATTTATTCTTTGGAATAAATAATATATTAATCACGGTAGAAAAGAGACTGATATTTTAGATCACTTCTTACTCAGAAAGAGACAAAACTGAAGATATTCATTGTATTGTAT
This sequence comes from Trichonephila inaurata madagascariensis, assembly GCA_019973955.1. NCBI lineage: Eukaryota > Metazoa > Arthropoda > Arachnida > Araneae > Nephilidae > Trichonephila > Trichonephila inaurata. Next base: position 120,628 of record BMAV01010691.1, on the reverse strand, counting down.
ACATTAAATATATTTTAAGCATGTTTAATGTTTTATATACTTACTTCGCTTCTTTAGTTTTCTTTTATTCATAATGAAATATTGAGACACATCATCGTTCATACATCACAATTAAAAATAATGCCTTTCAATGAGCACAAATGAATTCTTAAATATATTCTAAACCAGGGTACTCAACCTTTTTTTCTGCTGGGCCCCATACATATATTACCTATTTCATGCGGGCCGCAACATGAGGTTAAACTGAGAACGGGGGATGCTTTAAGATTAAGATAACATTGGAAATTTAAAATATGGAAAATTGATATGAATATTATGACTCATGTGTTGCTTTTTTTTAATTATTATTTTTTATAATTTTGCCATTAACATTAAATTAAAAGAATTTAAGGAACGCTCCTTCACAATTTTTGCATCAGTAAACGATTTCATATGATTACGAATAATACAACAAAATTAATAGGATGTCTTTGTGACTGCTGTGACATTACTACTGAGAAAATACTTTGTTGCTGTTGCAAAAAATATTCAATAAAGCCTGTTTACTTCTCTTGAAAGAGATCTTGGAGGAAAAGTGTCATTGAATGACTCCTGTTTACTGGTATTTTTTAAATACAGCACTTTTGGGACAAATAAAACAAGTACTGATCCCCGTATTTGTTTTTCACTACAAAACAGTCAACCTTTAAATCATTTGAATATTTTTCGCTTGTAAGGTATGAAAGACTGTTAAAAATTAATTCCACCCGTAAAATTGTTGCTACTCTACTGTTGTTTGTTATTACTAACTGTAACCGTTACAAATAGAAAAATAATATCAATTCGCATCCGGATGACATCGACAGCAAAACTGATGTATTTGATTTCTTGTCAAAGAATTTCCCCCCAAATTTTTAATACATTGTTCTTAAATAACTGATAACAATAGATCATGGCCGGTGATAACTGATTAATTAATGGTGATTAACTGATAACAACTTCGGTTAAGGCTCGGTTAAAGGCTCGGTGGGCCACAGATTGAGTAACGCTGTTCTAAACTAACAATTATTTATAATTTTATGGAGAATAATTAATGAAATTCGATTCGCCCAAAATAACATTATTCAGTTTATTATATATATATATATATATATATAAAATTCCTTTAATAACACTTAACAGTTTTTTCCAAATCTAACGGATTAATATATTATAAAGTTTCTATAGAGCAATCCTGAGCTATACATATATATTCTAGATCAGTAATTCTCGACTACGGTGCCGTGGCACTTTTGTATGTCACCAAATTTTTGAAATGTGCCGCCAAACTTTTTTTAAATTATTAAATATACTCTGAGAAAAAAAAGAAAAAAAAATCCAGAAATGAATCATTCAGTAGTTTTATAGAAATAAACTATTCATAAAATTGTTATTGTTCATTACTTCCCAAATTTAGGTATAAGGAAATTCGACTGGGTTCTGATTTCACTCTGTAATAATCGACATTTAATTTCTAAGCATTCGAAAGAGTAAGGTGCCCAATTTTTTTACGATGAAAAGGAGGAAGAAAAATTTAAGAAAAAATTACAACGTAAACGTATGAAACATTTTATTAATTCAAACAAAAATACGCTAACTACGCTTTTAATTATTTACATTAACGACTATTTTTCCATTGAATGATTTTTTTGTCGACATATCATTTTCTAATATACTTGAAATTTCGGTGCAAAAATTATCTTTCAAACTGAATTTTACTGTTAGCAACGTAGCTAATATATTAACATTCAATCTTGATTTCTCACTTGTCCAAAAATCATTACCAACTGAAAAAACTCTTCAACTGCTGCATTAGTTCCAGGGCAGCAAAACAGAAATTCAACAAGAACAATTACATTTTCATATGGAGTGTGTTCATTTTTGAAATGGTTTAAGTATTTTCACCCATCTTTTATCAATATCAGCATGTTGATTTTCCAATTGTTTTAATTTATTATAATTTAAATATGCATTCAGTCGTCTTTCTTCTTTAAACAGATCGTTGTCATCGATTTTAATTTCAGGCATTTCTTTCGATAAAATCTCGACTCAATTTTCTATATCTTCCCATTTTATTTGCAATGAAGTCAACAAATACCATTGAAAACTATTATTTCCTGTCATATTTGTTTCAGACCAGTCTTCAACGTATTGGAAACATGTTTGGCTTATCTCTGAATAGAGATTAACAAATCAGTTTTAAAATATTGAAAAGGAAGACAAGTAGGAGGACACTTTTCGAGGAAGGGCAGAACCTATAAAAAGTGGACTATCCTCCTTAATGGAGGACGGTTGGTCACCTTAGAAAGAACCAATTAACCTATTTTGGATTGAAATTAGAGGTGATTATTCCAAAGTAGCCAAAAAAGCTTTTAAAATATTGTTAAAACTTTTTACATTTTATTTGTGTGAATTCAGATTTCCAGCCTTAACAAACATAAAAAAAAAGACCAAGACTTTTAAATGTAGATGACGAAATAAGAATTTCATTATCATTTTTTCATCTGATAATAAACGAAATTATAAAAAAAAAATTATCACGCTCAAATTTCGCATTAAATGTATTCTTATAATATTAATTTGTGATTAATTACTCAATAATCTTTTTATTGTCTTAGTTGCACAAAAAAAAAAATGAGAGTTACTATTTTAGAGTTAAATATTTTCACAAAATGAACAAATAATAACAGTAAACATGAAGCAAAATAAGATACAAACTTCATCTACTAACAATTAATTTAATAACTATTTCTTCGATAAATAGTGAACAAAATTTAATAATGCAAAATACGTTCAACTACCAATTAAGATACAACGCAACAGGAAACAAGTTGTTCCCCAAAATACTTTATTCAGAGTCATAAAAAGATAAACCAGAAAGCTCCAAGTTATGTTGCCATACTGAAAAAAGTAAATAAATAACTGCTCTAATACTAAAGTTTATGGCGGGAAAGCTTCCAAG